>CAEFZY010077401.1:0-26796 GCA_903066815.1 Brachyrhaphis roseni
ATAGATAGATAGATAGATAGATAGATAGATAGATAGATAGATAGATAGATAGATAGATAGATAGATAGATAGATGTCTCATTGCATTTTTCAGCGTATTTAGAGCTGATACCTCCACCTTCTCCACCCTCACCTCTCCTGCTCGGACAGCCTCGCCTTCCTGCTTTTACACTCCGCCCTCTCCAGGTTGTCTTGGCAACGCTCCCGTCTTTCCTCCAGCCGGTCAATCTTTACACATATAGAGACATTAAACGAGGTTACTGTGCACTGAACGTAACAACTTAACGACATGTGAAAGAGAACAAGCAGAACAGTGAATGAATGATAACACCGTTTGGCATAAAAAAAAATAATAAAAAAAAAGCGACTGACGCAGAAGTACCGAAAACAAAGCTTGGAAAGGTTTTTACCTCGGAAGCGATGCTGACATTTTCCCGTTTCTTGTCTTTCATTTTAGCCATTCTGTGACTAAAGCGACAGAAGGCAAAGTGCAAGTAGCTGGACACAGATATGACTCTACGGAAGTGTTTTTCTTCTTCGTAATGTTTATCTTCCCGCTGTGACAAAAAGCTCTGCTGCCCTCACTTGGTAAAAACTCTCATTACTACAGAACCACCACCAGTCTCACTTGGTCTTTTTTGTTTGTTTGTTTTTGCTTTGTTTGTTTGTTTGTTTGCTTGTTTGTTTGTTTTTTTAGGAAAGATCAATGTCAATTATACGGTGGCAACCTAATTATTTTTACATCACAAATGTTGTCATATTATAGTTGAGAGGATATGTTAGCAGCAGAAGAGGAAAGAGGCCAGCTCAGCATCAGCTTTGCGGTTTTATTGTTTCATTTGAAACAATGAAATTTCGCTTGTCATGAACAGGGAGCAAATAGGTGCACATCAAGTACCACAAGTACCAGTTATTTTCTTCTTATTAAGGTGATAATATTTCTTTCTCCGTCTCTATTTCAAGTATTTCCACATCCCATGTTATATCAGAAATATCTGAGGAGATAAGTAATCAAGAATAAATAAGTGTTTATATTCTGCTTTCCAAACTATTTCCATGTTTTACAAAAGTATCCACATCCCTTGACGTTCACATTTTGACCTCTTATAAACACTCACTATTTATTTGATATTTATTTAGCATTAAGTTGAATTTTATGTGATAGAGTAAAATTGTGAAGTTGATTGAAAATGGTGCATGTTTTGCAAAATCATGACAAAAGAATTGAAAAGTGTGTGATGCATTTGTATTCCTCAATATTTTGTAAAACCACATTTTGCTATATTACAACTCTTTTGTTGTGGGTTTATATAAAAAAAAAACATCTTTAGGAAAATATAAATTATCTTTAGAGGATTTTCTATTTACTTAGTTTCAGAGTTTTTACTTTGTTATTCTTTGAATCTAGTGGCATATTAGTTCCAATAGTAAAAATTTGAAAAATATTAATCCGCACTCAAAAATGGAAAAACAAATAAAGTGAACATACATATTTTACCTATTAAAATATTATTTTGAAACTGAATTCCCCCTGCTGTCCACCAGGAGGCGATGCCAACTGCTGGTGATGCTGTGTGTTTCTCAGACACAGAGCCTCTGTGCTTTTGGCACCAGAGCCCACCAGGTCCAGAAAGAGAGACCCCAACGGAGAACTATCACTCAAAAAGTTAAAAGAAGTGCTAGAGGAGAAATTACCTCTGAAGATAGTTTGCATGTTATCCACTCAGGATAAATTCGATTAAGCGGTTTGCAAAAAGAACATTCATTAGAAATTAAATTGTCACATACAGTCCAGCAACCTTTTTAAAACAAGTAATGCGACACTAATGAGTGATCATATTGTTTTTAAAATTTAAAAATGTTTCTTATGTGACTAAACTCTGATAAATGTACAGAAAAGAAACTTAAGAAATGTTGGGTGATAGTTTTTGATTTCTTCTTTATTTACCTTTTTATTAAGTCGCCTTAACGAACAACATTATTTATTTTAAATCCAATAATCCACTTACTTACTTAATGTGATATCAAGTTCAAAATGGAAACCCAAATGTCGCTCTATTAGGTAATACTCTCCATCTCCTCTCGGGTGATCTTGAGACGCTCTCATTCCAGAGGGAATATTTAAAGGGGTTTCTCAAACAAAGCTTACTTATTTCACTAGCAATTCAAAAAAGTGATAACTATATGGATTCATAACACTCAGAGCGATGTATTTCAAGCATGTTTCTTTTAATTTGATGCTTCTTGGGATCATGTGAAGTTTTTAGGAAGGATTTGATGAGTCGGGTGATCTGCTGGTTATGTCCAATCAAGACCTTTACCAGAAACTTTCAAAGGATTTCATGCTTCCCTCTGCTGACTAGCATTAAGTATATTTTAATTTAATTTGCCAGCTGGAATTTTAGCACCTTCCCACACCACCGAAAGTATTGATACCCACTTTAATGGAAATTGCTATGCTTTATTTCCCTGCAAACTGCTCTGATCTAAATCTCATAAGGAATCTATGAGGTAATATCTGGCGGAAACTTAAACACTCCAGGCTCAACATTGAAGACAAGCTGATGGACAACAAAACTTTGATAACTCCCTCAGCAAATCTAATAGAGGAAAGATTTACTTCACTTTTCCACGGCCCTGACTAAAGCTAGACTCCTGCCAGCTATTTCCAGAACCCCAGACACAACTTTCCCAGGCGTTTGTGATCACCCCCCAGTAACAGAGAATGCTAAAGTTAACCAGCGATAATTTGATTTGTCAGTTTCAAGTCTGCTAATTTTAGAAAATACTAAACTGCATGTGGCAATCTGATATTTCTCAACAATTGTTTTTAGACACACATAGTCTCACCTTTTTTTAATTGGCACCATGTCAGCTTTCAACAAACCGCAGTGAGATCTCCTCACAATGGATACATTTTTTTTAATGTACCCAGTTCTGAAGCTGACAAGTGCAGATGTGATATGCCACGCTGTGATGAGTGTTAAAATGTTGAATGAATGATTTCTAAACAGGACGCTGGGAAAAGACAAAAATGATAACAGCAGAAGTCACAGGATAGCTGAAGACATTGGAAGCATTTTGTGTTTAGATAAGAGGAAAGAAACACCTAAAGTAGATGTGAAAAGATGAACAGAATGAGAATCACTAGATAATGCATGAGCGTAACAGCACATTGAGCAGCAACTTTTTTTTATGTTAACACTGGCGTCTTTAACTTTGGCAGACCAAAGAGACAGAAGATTTCTTACAACTTGTGTTATTACTGGAGACTAAGATGTGCCTTCACCGAACGTCTCTTTGATAATCTACAGTATTCATAATTTGCCATCTTCTGGGATATATACGTATATTTAGGAAAATTTCTCTTTACCATTCATGAGAGTGGGAAAGATAGGAGTAATGTGCAATTCAGGCAAAGTTGGCAACAAATACAGTAATTGCTACAAACCCAAAACTTACCCATTTGTACAGTCAGAGGAATGCTTTTGAAGTTTAGAATGGTGGCATTCAAGACTGGATGAGGACGAAATTTGTCAGCATGTCTGTGGAGATCCTCATTCGTCCAGATCGTGATCATTTTCCAGAACGTTTATAGTCTTGCCACATGCGGGTTAGAAACTCACAAACTATTTTAAAACTTAAACTGCAGAGTAAACTTGCATTCCTTTAGACTAATTGGGGACTGCATATCATGTTACAAATGATGTTTTTATGCAGTCAATGTTTTTTTTTGTGAAGTATGCAATTATCCAACCCTAAACGGACTTTTAAACCCTTACAAGGTGAAGCTCATTTAGGCATAATTTCAAACTCAAGGCAAAAATGGATCAACTATACACTCACCATCTTTTAATTAACTTCATAGCATTGCGCTTAGTTTGTATTGCTTGTATTTTTTTTATTTTGTTTTGTATCTGTATTTTAAAACTTTTACAAACCAATACTTACATCCAATGTTATAGGCCCATGTAGCGAGAGAGAGATAGCAAACTAGCGTGAGTTACAATTGATGTGATCTTTTTTTTTTTGGTTGACTGAAAAAATAAACAATAGCTAATAAATTAAATTAGCTCCACCCTTAAATTTAAGGCTTTTAGCCATCTTTTCTGGTAACTGACAATAATTATATGGTGATTTTTGGCAAAATCAATTATACAATATATTTTATTACCATGAAAACTAAAGTTATGCAATTGATTGTGGTTATACAGGTACATCAAGAACCAAATATGTTTAAGCTGCTGCAATTCAAAATTAGAATCTATACTATATTATTTAATCTCTTTCCTCAAATAACTTTCATATTAGAGTCCAATGTTCCTCTGGTCTACTGGAAGCTTTAGAATAATTAAAAGTGTCATTGCAGATTCTTTTGTAAAAAGGTGAAACTGAGCTTAAAAAGAGGCATACAAGAGTATGGGGAAGAAACATAACATTAGATTTTTATTAATTCAAGCAAACTGTTACAGTCAACAGTTACATAAGTTATGATATACAGTAATGTCCTCATCTTTTTCAATTTTTCTTTAAACCAGGGTTTCTGTCCTGTTGTGCCCCAAAACATAGAAACAGCAAATCCAAACAAGCGCAGGCAAGTAAGTAGTAACAGCACAATACATTCATCAACTCAATAATACGTTTTGTACGAACAATAAGGCAAGTTGAAAAAAATGCAAAAAGGAAGAAAAAACCCCCCCCAAACTCAGAGCGATGACAGACATTTACTTTGCAATGAGCCAAATCAAGGCATAACATGTTCTTCTGTTTTAGATCTTGCAAAGTCAGCAGTGTGCAGATTTTCCTCTGAACAACAGCTGCAGAAGCAAACGAGAAAAGGTCTGCGGTTTGGTGGGCAGGTACATACTAAAGTGGGAAGAGGATCTGACAGAAAAGCTGCCTTCTGTAAGACTTAATGGTCTGTACCTGGTGCCGCTCTGGTTCGTGCACACTGAACAATGAGAAAGGCAGGAACTCTGATTCACTTTCAGAGTAAAAAAATCACTCCCAGAGTCATGAAAAATGTTATTCTACTTTAAAAAAAAATCAATGGCTTTGTGTTTCTTTTGTGACATTTCCATTATTTGTTTTATAGAGGTCAGGAATGGCAGAAGTGGCTCCATAGAACCTGGACAGACAGAAAAATGCAACCTCTTGTCAAACATTTCCCCTGGATTAAAGGTTAATGGATGGATATGCACACATGTCATCACAGCAGCCATATGCTTCTTCATCTTCACTTTAAAACAAACGGTTGTCTGTTTTTGCAGTAACGTCAGTTCTGATTTAAAAGAAAAGAAAAAACACAACCCAACGGGTGTTTAAACTGTTCATGTAGTGCTCGGTACTGGAAACTACTGGCCTGCTAAATCAATAGATGTTTTAAGACTATAAAATACAATAAAACAAAAGCAGCACTCACTCAATGCCATATTCTGCCACAAGGTGGCAAAATCATATAGGAGAACTTAAGAAACAAGAAACATGCCTTCACTTTTCATTCTCTTTCTGTCCAACGTTACTACTGAACAGATAAAAACAAAAAGTAATTATTCAAAATGTCATTTTCATGTATACCAGTAAAGATGATATAAACCAGGAATTATTACTGCAGAAATAAACAAAGGATTAAAAAAAAAGAAAGACAAAAAAACCTCTTGAAATACTAGACAGTCCAATGAGAGCGGAGTGGAGTCTCTCCACCAAAAACAAACCACAACGAGACAAAGATATGAAGAGATAAAACAAAAAGGAAGCTCGATTGTGGAAATGGGGGTGACCAAAAGGCTCCTCCTCTTTGATGGCGAGCCAAGGAGCGCTGATGGAGCGTGGGGCACCTGAACATGTTTTATCATCAATCGCCAGCGAATCTCTTTTTTCCCCCTCCAATGCTCTCTGTCATTCCATCCAGTCCCCTTCATCAAATTCGGACTCGTCCTCCGAGTCAGAGTATTCCACGGCGATGCGCCGAGAGAGGATGGTGGCCACGTCGTTCCCAACTCGCTCGTGCTTAGCCTCCTGTTCTCGCTGCTCTTCCACTTTTCGCAGCTGGATTCCTGCAGCAGGAAATTAGGAGGAAACCTCAGTATCTGAACACAGAATGGTCACAACATAATGCAGATTCTCTGCTGAACGAATAAAGGACTTTAGTTGTAAATTAAAGACATTTCGAGATTAAAAGTATAACTTCTCTTTGGGTAAGAAACATAAACTAGAGCTATCTAGACATGCTAAGCAGGAAAATTTCTATAACAATCTTTATATCTAGTTTTGTTGGCCCTTGAAAAAAGGTCTGTCCATTATAAGAAGAAACTCTGCAATTTCACATAACATGAATGCGTTATTTCAATTGGTTTTCACCCTGAATTAGCAATTTTAAAACAGGAATACTTAAGTTGTGGTTGAAAGTCACTGTTTAGGTGCAAACACCATGGAGAAAACAAGTAGATGGACTTAAAGAGTTTTCTATTTTGACAACAATAAAGCAGCCTGACACTTAAGTTTCAGGCAGTGTACACTCATGAGTACAAGACAGACTCATTATATGACATATTCTGGCCATGAAGCTGCTTGGAGAAATGACAAGTTAAGTCTTAAATCTGAACAGGACTGGAAAATTCCTAACCTGAATTCTGACAGGATTTTAATTATATACAGACTGGTTTTCACCACATAGTATCTTGAAATCTCTGTCGAATCCTGGTTTGTTAAGCCTCCAAACTGCTGAACTCAGACAATAGTTATGCTGGCTTCTTCCTCATCATATTAAACCTTCACTTGACTCAAATTTGGGCCGAAGACTTTGCTATCAATATGTTAGTGTTAGCTAAGCATTGTGTTATGCACTGATCATTCAGCGATCCAGACACATCATCCTTCTTTTGCAGCTTTGGTACTTGCTGGTTTATGCTTGCTTTTCTCTCTTACATATTTTATTTTACATATTTAACACAATTGAGAAGGAGATACTAGTATACTTGTATCTAGTTATACATTTCAAAATGTAACTAGTGTAAAATACGTGGATGAACATTTTGCAGCTCTGAATAGTAGAAATAACTTGTAATTGCACAGATTTGCAAGTTTTGTCCATGAAACACATCTGACCTTTCCTGATAGCTTCCAAGAGCACGCTCCGTGCGTCGCTGATTGGTGGCAGACTGGATGGATGGTGCCTCTTGGTGCCCACATCGTGTATGGCATGAAGAGGCGGGGAAGCCATGGCTCCTGCTGATGGAAAAGCCGGCACAGGTGGGGGGCCCGACTGACAAGGCGACGAGCTTCGCACTCCAGGGAGTGGCAGTGGAGGTGGAGGTGGGGGAGGGGGCAGGATGGTGCCATCTGACAGGGTCCCAGAGCTTCCACTCAGGCCCTTGTCCTGGCCGTGCTGGAGGCGGGCCGGGGATGAGGAGTGGAGTGGCGGCGCGATGGGCGGTGGTACCGGGTGGAGCACCCCAGGCGCGATCTGGAGCGGAGCAGGGGCAGGAGGAATGGCTGGAGGCTGATGCTGGATTGGTAGAGGAGGAATGGGAGGAGGAGCAGCGCCTCGCAGGCCCATGGAGGGCAAGGGAGGAGGAGGTGGTGGGAGAGGTGGTGGCGGTGGAGGAGGAGTGCTGGAGTTGAGGCCCGCTGTCCTCGCTGGGGACTGAGGTCTGCTGTCGGAGAAACCTGAACTGGAGCTGAAGGGAGGGGAAAAACAACAATGTGGTTCATTCAGACTGACACCTAAAGCAGATGTTCCTTTCCTTACATACAGTTCATCTTTAATATGCGACTTTTTACAGTGAATCATGCAACTAAACATCAAGATTCCCAAACATTCTCACAAAATGTGCCCACATAAATTTTTAAAATTTTTATTTTTATTTTACAATTGCAGGCTGGAACATATTTTGCTAGGATTTTATGTTGAAGATCAATTCTAAGTTAGTGACCCAATTTTTTTTACCAATAAAAATCTGGTTCAGTCCCTCATACAGAGATACTATTAAATAAAACTTAGTGAATCCAATAGCATTTGTATTTACTTAATCATGGCATAAATATAGCTGTTCTGTAAAACACCATCATAAAGACCAAAGAACACAGCAAGCAGGTTGTGGACGAAGGTGCATTTTCTCGCATGGAAAGAGAAGCTGTTCACATTCGATTAGACCTGGCGGAAAATCCTCTTAGACGCTGTGATATACTTGAGATAGCAAAGACAGAATGGTGCAAAAATGTTTGATTCTACGTGTGCAAAGCTGTTAGAGGCATACACCAAAAGATCAGGGAATGCAAATATAGGTTTTATTTGTACCTTGCTTTCAAACCTCAGGTCTTTTGCCTTCCAGTTAACAATTGTGCACTATTTTATGTTTGTTTATCACGTGAAATCCCAATAAACTTCACTGAAATGTGTGGCTGTCTCATAATAAAATGTGAAGGAGCTCAAGCTGGAGGAATACTTGGACCCTCGGGCTTTGTAACCAGACTGCAGCTGATTACATCATCAGTGTAATTTTGAAAATCCAGCTCAATCAACTGATTATATGCTGTGGGAAAACTAAAATCCTTCCTTTGGGAGGAAGAAAATGTCAACATCTTTGTTTGTTTTGTTCAACTAAATCACAGCTCTTCTTAATTAAAAATGAGCAATAATGCATGAGCAACGGGGACTGAGAAATCATTTGAGCAGCATCCTTTCTAAACTCCCCACTGTTATCAGACTTCCATCAGCATTTACCAACATTAAAGACAGAATGCTAATCATGCTGGTCATTCACCGACGCTGGAGCTGTGAGGGTAAATGTAGCTGTGAACCACGACATTGCAACACAAAGATGGAAAAGCTCACAATAATGTTTCCTCCTGCAGAGAAAATTGCACTGCAGAAAAAGAAAAAAAAACAGCAAGAGGCAGAAAATAGCATAGAGAATATTTTCTACAAACACACTCGAATGAAAACTGAAGGAGGTGAAAGTGAGACACAGAGCACATCAAAGGCAATTCATGAAGAAGACAACACGGCAAAACGTCAAGCAAATGCTGAGAGGTAAATAAGATCTTATGCAGGACCGGTGTGAAGTGAGACAAAGCAGGAGAATGCTTATGGACAATTGCGAAAAAAAAAATAAAGAAAATTTTGGTTGTGTTCAGTCAATCCGTCTGATCCGTAAAAGAGCAGTAGAAGCAGAAAACCAGCAGTTAATATGCTCTATGGCCTTAAACTATTGATCATGCCCTTCATCTCTGACCAGCAAAATCCACTCTCCATCCCTATTAACCAGGATTTCCGTGGCGTGAAAAAAAATCTTTAATTTGACAAACCAGAATATAAACTGGTGAACAAGCTGATATATATTGTATTTGTATGAGTGCAGTTGTTAAAAACAAACTTCTGCACAAACGTCAGAGCCGACCTGATCACAGAAGGGGGCTTGATTTCACCCAGTGGGTGCCCAGGAGGAGGTGGGGGAGGAGGGTCGTGGGGTCGGGAATACATTCTGTCCCCGGTGCGGTTCAGCAGCTCGTTCATCTGGGTGTAGGGCAGCGCTGCGAGCGAGAAGTGCCCGTCCAGATGTTCCATGTACAGGGCACTTCTGAAAAAAAAAAAAAAAGCACTCATTATGGTCATCAACACCATTTTTATATCCCACCCACTATTGTATAAGTATTTCTCACATACGTTTTTGTGAATAGAGGCAAAAGAAATGCTGGTTCTTTAAAAATATATATATATATATTTTAAACCCTTCGATCATTTTTCTGTTTTTGTTACATTACAATTGCAAATGTCTCTCACCTTTTCCCCACACCATCATTAGAGCATGATGAAGCCACCACCAAACTGCACAGGGGGGTGTGCTGTGTTTCAGGGACATTTCTATAGCATTCCACCTCACTTTCTTTCAAAAATTAACCATCACTCTCCAGTTAACGACCAGATTTTTAGAGTTTGTAGTGTCAAAGTCCAGATCTAAATCCAACTGAGAATTTGATGTAAGACATGGAAGCAGCGGCTCACAGATGCTCTCTATCCAATCAGACCGAAGAAGAATGAGCCAAATTTTCAGTGTATGTGAAAGCCATGTTTCCATTTCAGTCCATTTCATCACCACGCTCTATTCTGTATGTGTCATGTTATATTCCAATAGAACACCTTGAAGTTTGTGGTTGGAAAGTGACAACATGTGAAAAAGATGATGAGGTATGTATGAGTTTCCAAGTTTCTGTATAAAGCTGATGAAAATTAAAAGTATTTCTTACGTACAAGTATTAATATGCCGCAGCAGCTGTAACAGTTTCTAAACATGAGGCTCCTGTACTTAAAATACATCTGCCCTTCATAGACACTATTTCAATTTATCAATACATAGGCAACACTGTCATATCAATTTACATAAAAAACCCTCTTTGTCAGAAAGATTTTCTGTCTAGTATTTGTAGTATTGATGCGTCCAGGAAAGCAACACGTTTACATTTAACCTTAATTGCATACATCTGAAAGTATCCATCCGCCTGAATAGACGGATGGATACTTATTCGGCTGTAAAACTACTCACACTATTCCAGATTTTGAATAAACTCTTCACACACCGTTTCTATCACTGGAGACTTTGCAGCTGGAAACAACACATCCTGGACTCACCTGCTGTCGTGGTAACCAGTGGATCCGTTGGCCTCCCTGTGGTTGTCCTCAGTTGCGTCCAGGGCGAGCTCCGCCCCCAGCGCCAGCTTCTGCCACTCCTTCTTCCGATCGTGAGGCTGCCGTGGCACCTTCTCTGGCTCAGGCGGACGGTCGATCGCCTTCAGCTGTTAAGGAGTGGGTGACGGAGTGGCAGAACGAAACAACGGGAGGGAAATTAATGGGGGTACAAGATGAGTGAGAAGGGGGTGATTTAAATGGAGGACAGAGCCACAACAGATTAGGATGAGTGAAAGAAGATGAGAGGAAGGGGGAAAAAAAATTAGCTATTTGGTAGATTTGATCATATCTAATATGTCAAATAAGGAAAAAATAAAAATCACACAGTTAAAGCTTTTTACACACAAACAACAAGCAGCACTGAGATTTAGAGCCTGGCTTATAAACAGAAAGAGAATCACAGTTATTATTATTCTAAATGCTGGGAAGCCTTTCAAATATAACCTTAAGCTCAAACGTATCTGTGACTTTTATCTTGGTTAAAACTACCATTGCAGTTGTGTTAATCAGAAAGCTTGTTTATTTAGATATGCAAAGATAGAAATCAGTTTTTTTCAAAGAAGTCAGTAAAGAAAGAAAGGAAAAAAAATCGAAAACAGAGAGTGCTCATCGATCAACTCAATCAAAATACTCAGTCAATAAAAAAACTGAATAATAATGAAATATCTTCCTGAATTATCAGCACTCTTTCCCCAATACTAATGTATGAAGAGCTTAAGCACAGAGCTGTAGCAGCAAGTTGCTAAAGCAGAAATCACACACATTTAAAAGATAGTCAGTTATTTTTTCTTTCACATACCTGCCCTGGAAGGTCTAAGTACCTATAGACCTGATCATACATGCGGGGGTCCTGCAACTACAAGAACAAAAAACAAAAGCACCAGGGGTGAAGGAAGGGGGCTCAAATAAAAAAAAAAAAGGCACAGCGACGAGCACAGCACTGCCTCACAGTCAACAGGGACATGGACAATATTCGTGTGTGTGTGTGTGTGGTGGGAACAAGAGAGACAAAAGCGAAACGGTAGAAAAAGAAAAGTGCTGTTGAACAGAAAATGACAGCACATGCATCCTGGGGGTGGGGGGATGTGACAATGTAGGTGGGTAGCAGAGACGCAAACAACCAGCCTCTCACACACGTCCAAACAAACGCGGGGGGAACAGGGCCGAGCTTCACCCCCTCAGAAAGAAGGCCAAGACAGAAAGTGGAAGAGTGCACTGGAACTAGCAAACAGAACTGGAAGAGTGGGCATTTGTGTGAGAGCCAGAACAATTCAGAGCAGTAAAAGACAGCACAGGCTGAAGACATGCACAACCAAAAAATGCATAAGCATGCTGATCAACTTATAATAAAATGGCAGATTGATACAAATTAAGGACAACAGAATGCAGCATTTTAAACTCAGTGACAAATTAAAGTACCAAACTGTCACTTGCTAAACAGCCTGATGAAATGCATTCCTGCTGACAAAAAATATCACAAGACCTAAAATTCCTTCTTTCATTCAAATATTTCATGATATTGTGGAAATGTAAAATAGCAACAGCCCGACTCTTACCATTTAAAACATAAAACAAATCATTCCCATTATAACAAACAGTTAAATGTCACAATGTCTTACAAATGTAGATCTATATGTTAAGATGATGTTTACTTGAATCACATTATTGTAGGCTTGGCTGTACTCTTTGCAACAAAGGAAACTGACATTTTCTGCAAGTCTTGTGAGCATCAGTTCACTTTTATGGGGATATTTTCACAAGCAATATTAAATTTCTTCCAAGTCAAATCAAATCCAAGTTCCAAGCAACATTACAAATGGGTTTTCTAATTGTTTTAAAAATACAAATCAGAGAAGTTTGGAACGTGTTCTACAATCTGACACCTCTGAATGAAGTCCACTTGTGTTTCATCTCAGTGGAAATCAAGCTGATTTCTTTTTAAGCTTTTGGTTTGTTAGTGAACATTAATGATGTAACAGACTCATGATGACCTAGGAATGTGTCGGAGATAAAGTTGTGAAGTTTAGAGCAGGCTAGGTTATAAAACAATATACTTGACTTTTTACATCTAATACACCACTGATTAGGAAAGCATTAAACACAGAAGCGTCCAAGTGGCCCTCGCTAACTTTGAAGGAGCTGCTGAGAACCAAAACTCATGTAGGAGAATCTGTTAGTTGTGCACCCCTCAAATATGAACTTTGAGGAGTGGTGTAGAAAAAAAAAAGCTATAAGAGCTATAAAAGTTCAATTGGGGCAAAGTCCCCAATTGAACTCTGCCCCAAGCCATGTAGAGGACACAGCCTCTCGATGTGGAGAAAAACAAGCACTGTGCATCACATTGAACACATAATTCCCACAATGAAACACTGTGGTGGTAGCACAATGCTCTGCAGATGCCTTTCTTCTGCAAGGACAGAGAAGATGCTTAAGGTTGACTGGAAAATTTATCCTAGAAGAGAACCAGCAGAGATTGGCGGAAGTTCATCTTTTAGCTAGCCTGGTAAAAACCAGTCAGCAGTTCTATGCTATTTGCTTTGTACAGAGGGTCAGGACTCTCGGCTATTGAAAAACTATTGGTTCCAGTAGGTGTGGACTCTGTTGAAGTTTTAAATTTTACCCAATCGCTAATGTTTGACCGTGACAAATGTGATGTGCAAGTTCAACACTGTGAAGCTTAACGGAAATTGCCTGCCCTGTAAACATCTGTCCTCTGCTGCAAAGAGGGAAGTACTGAGCTGAATGAAGGGGTTGTTAATTCAATATTTGGAAGCATGGCCAAAGTGGACTGAATGGCTTCGTTCATTTCCTCCACTGGCATCACTAAAACAACAGGCAGACTGCAATTCTAAAAGTGCAGAAAATCGATGTCATCCTTCACGACTTTTCCTTCCGTTTGCTGATTAGCCCCGGTTGAAATTTTATCAGAAGAATCCAAGTCAATAAGAGAAACCCAAACAGAGCTAAGAAGTGAGATTTGAATTGAGCGCACTTGTGTAGGAAGGCAGTAACCAGGATAGCTTTCAGCAGGACAATAACACTAAAATACAACCAGAACCTCAACACAAGGGTTTAGATTAAAGCAAATTCATCAGAACACAATTCAGTCTGAGACGCTCTGGAGCAAATGTGAGTTATCTTGCAAATAAAAAATGGGCAATAACAAAGGATTAACACAAGATGATCAATACATAAATGTACCCCATACTTTTCAGGTAGTGTAAAAAAAAAAAAAGTATGTAACTTTATTTTTTTCATTCCATAATTATTCACTGCTTTGTGTAGATTTATCACCTAAAAGTGCAATCACTGCCCACTGAAGTTTGAGGCTGTGAAGTGATAAAACGTGAAAAAGTTAACATGTGTGAGGCATTACATAGTTTAATTGGCCGCAATTTATTATTGCGTTTAAATTCTACTCGGTCTTTGGCCTGCCATGCCTAATTAATAACTGTGTAGATTTTCAAATGAAGCACGATATCTGACAGGCGGATGATTCAACGTCGTGGGTTGAAGACAAGCAGTTCTCTGCTAAAGCTAAATGATGTTGACTTTGTCCGGCCACTACAGTGGCCAGCGTGCTACAAGAGGGTGTAGGGATCACTCCTAATGCATATTGATTAGGTTCTCATTTATCATTGCACTTTGTCAACTGATGGGGCGGTTCCTGAAGGGAAGTCTCTGTGTCTAAAACACACATACAAACCCACAGCTCAGACATGTACTACCTTGTAACGTGCTTTGTGTTCTACAGAAAACTGTATGTCAGAAACGGACAGTTATTCCAGTGTTCACCCTTTGCAATCAGGCAGCACTCTGATATAAAATTTCAAACAGATGGACGGCAATGCCTCAAGTGTAAGACGAGCTTTTGTAAGTTATGTGTGGAGTTTTATAGCGCAAGTTTTATAGCTGCAATAAGGGTGACAACATTTGGAGAACACAACAAAGAGGAGTGAAAACAAAGCAGAAAAAAAAGAAGTTTTGTGTGAGTGTATCCACGTACGTGTGCACGTTTGTCACATTAGTTATAAATGTAGCCAATTTCACGGAGCTTTGTGGCTCAGATGAACATCTTTCACAAGAATGGACTGGTAATAGCAGAGAGAGCTATACTTGTGAGACACAGTAATTCGATTTATGCATTTCTGTGTGTTTGAGAGTCTCTGCACACATACGCATCCACACCACAGGCGTGTGGATGGTTGTGTGCTCATGTATACAATAGTGACAGACTCAGCAGAACTGCTGCTATGTAACCCCCCTAAAGCAGGCCTGGGGAGGAATGCAGGCACTGGACCACCTCGTTGCTGACAATGACACAACATAAACCCGGACAGCTGCTGCTGCTGATCTGCTGGGTTTCAACTGAATTATATTTCAATTAAAAGATCTTCAACCATTGGTAGGACTTTTATTAGGAAGCTCCAAGTTGATGCACAGCATCCTCCACACATACAGAGCTGTGGAAATATATTAACAGCCTCTTGTTTTTGTAGTTGTAGCGCGTCACAGTGACTACTTGATTCATTTGAGAATGTTTATTAAGTGGGGAATGGAAATTAAATATACAGATAACATACACCTGAAATGTTTCAATCCCCACTGAAAATTTGGTTTATCATCAAAATGTAAAACTGTTTTGAGCACTTTAAATACATATGTACATTTACTTTGAAATCCTTAGTGTCTTAAAGACATCTGATTCTTAAAAACTATTTATGAAAGAGAATATTTGGAAATCAGGTTTGGTTTCAGATACACCCATCAAGGAATCTTGAAATCGAACACCTTGTGCACTTGGACTTTTGGCAGCAACATTATATTGCATGAAATACGACAACAAACCAAAAACAGCTCTGATTTAGTTATTGCAGCTTAATCTCAACACTTATTCTGCACAGAGCTTTTTTTTTCGGCGCGCTGTCGGACGTATGTTGTGTGATTGGTCAGAAACTGGAAGTGGGTGTGGTTGCTGCACTGACAGGATTTCCTCCGAGTTCTGCATTTGCGTTTTGTGAAGTTCTTCTGCCAGAAACTGCTGTCTTGCTTTAAATCATTTAGTTAATTACTAAAGATGCTTGTCAGGAAGACGTTGATTTGGATTTTAGTTTTGAAAAACTATGTATAGTAATACTTGGGGTAAGCTTTCTAGATTGTTCTATTTTTGGTTTGTTTAACAGAAACAGCTGATAGAGTGTACATCTTCCCATTGAACCTAATTTACAGTGAGGGCTGAATAATAATTGGCACATTAATTATACATTAAAACCATTTAAGAGTAAGTCATGACTTCTTGGTTTCTTGTAAAAATGAATATAAGAAGACACTGAGTGTATTTTTCTTCAAGTGACGATTTAACTAAGTTTTCCATGTAGTTATTCACCTAAACCTGTCCAGCTGGAACTATGACAAAAAATAAAACTAGAGGACTCAAGTTTACCTTGTCACCACAAAGTGGGGCAAAAGAAAGGGGAGGTAAAAAAAAAAACCAGACAAACAAAAAAAACATTTCAAGATTTAATGTATATATGGAGGGAGCAATATGGAAATGTGGTCAAAAGAAGAAATCACTATTAATGTTAGTTTTTCTGAAAATCAAAAGGCAGGAAGATGTTGGTAGCAAAACGGGGCAGAAAGTCAGTTTGACAAAATAAAAATCTGCTAGAATTCACTCGTTGTTACTAAAGAGTTTATCCACTGACTGTACCCCAAATACACCATTGCATGTTCTGACCATTAAGTCTCCAAGATCCACAACAAATAAAGATACATTTTGGTTTTTAACAATGTTTACTTTTCTTTACTTTGAGCCTAAAATGTGAAATAGTCATTTTTAAAAAGTAAAATAATGGGGTGTGCTGTGTTTGGGCCACAGCTGTCTGCATACTGTGCCTTCACAATGTTCATAACATCATGGAAGATTAATCACAGACAGTAATCAATGTCTAGAACTGCCAGACAATGGCGATCCCAAAGGTAGAACTGGGATGCAGGTGTGCTGAAGGACTGTTAGTGTCAGACTGAAAGTGGGCAGCTTGCTTGCCGGGAGCAAACCAGAAGGTGGAGGCAGAGGGAGTAGTGGGTAGCTGTGGTAGGGGAGTGGAAATTAGTGGGAGTTAGTGGTTGGAGAGTAAAGGCTGTAAAGGCTGCAGGCTGCTGCACAGGAAGCAGATGCTCTGACGGAGTGAGGAGAAGGCAGACAGTCTTACCTCTGGGGGAGAAAGGAAAGGAGGAGGGGTTTCAGAGAGGACTCTTATAAGACTCTTGGGGCACACAAGATAAGGCATTTCCAGCTGCACAGAGTTAGATAAAGACCAGATACAGAAAAGGGTAAAAAATAAATAAATAAAAAGATTGGGAGGAAAGAAAATAGGCGAAGAGAGCTCCGAAAGCAGTAATTACAGCTATTTTCCGAACCAACGATACCTCATAACTGTGGTATTAGACATCAATAACAGTAAAACTAAAAAAAAACAAAAAAAAATACGGAAACTGAACTGATTGAAGTATCGAGAGCTCATAATGTTTAAGGTTTCATTTTTTTTTTTTTTTACACGTTTTTTAGGTGAAGATGATTTACCTTCCATCTGTCAGCGGTGACAAATTACACCACTGAATATTTATGCATCTAACAAAGTAATTAGAAATTTTTACAGCTCAACAAATTCTGTTTTTCTCAAGAACTTCCTCTTGGCAACAAGTTCAACAATGTTTGGTGTTAGTCTTAGCTGTGAAAACTTAGAATGGGCAACTTTGGAGGTGTGCATCAATCAGACTGCTTCTGTGCAGCATCTTATTTTATTCGTTTATTTTGAACATGATAGAAGTATAAAATCACACGCATGAACAAGGAATGCAAAAGACACATTTTTGTACCACAATAATAACATGCCTGTTATCTTACGCTGCCAAACACTCACACCACATTCAGCTTAGAGGTGTAGCTGCAGACTGTCATTGGGGTGAAAGGAGAAAACTGTGTTGGACTGACTAAATTTTTTATTAGCCTTAAGTGTGGTGCTATGCTGCTGTTCTACAGCATAAGTTCCATCCAAGTGTGTGCATAAGATTTTTCTACATCGACATAGAATAGATTATCCATCGGTTCCAACATTGTTCTTTTTGTTCTTCAAAGTTAGCAAAGTACAGTGTGAATTAACTGCGCAAATTTTCACAGGGAAACACAGAAGTACTGACTTGATTTATTGTTGCTCGGCAATGCAGAAAGCTACACAACTTGTTTCATATGTGTGTTCAAAAACTGTAGCTTGTTTACCCACTTAATGGCTGTTGTGGTGAATTATGCTATATGGAGCGCATTAATATATGAAATTATCTACTGGGCAGCATATGGGTGTGAGATTGATGTCTGCTCTATAAAAGATCGTCACACAGAAGACAACTGTAAGAGCAATGTTATGTTATGTCTTCTCATTTCAGTGCTCGTAATAAAATATTGTATCTTAACCTTCTGCAACAGTTGAGTATATTTTCAGAACTACATTGTAGTGAATGTATTTGATTAAATAAACAGCCTTCCTTGCTCTGTTCAGATGTTTGAATATGTCACAAACCATTTGAGACATCGTTTTAATTACCAGAATTTTATTGTGCAACTTGGTTCCCTTTAGTTTAGCTGATTTGAATGATTGCCATCCATGCTCTACAGCAGGAGGATAATAATTTTCATCAACATGACTGCACCAGGCTTAACCATTAATAAAAGGAAACGGCTTCCCGACGGCTAATGACTAATAGTTCAACATTATTTTGAGATTAATTTATAATTGCATGGGAGAGAACAAGTATCAGAGCAAAACTAAACTAGAACATTTGATTTCCTTATTGTCATTTTTTTTTAACAATAGCCTTACCAGACATTTTATCAAGTAGAATTTCATAATAGAAGTTGTGTAAAACGCCTTACTACTAATTGGTTTAACTGCAGTAGCTTATTCTTAGACTGTTTTCTTTTCACTTTACTTTTGTTATGGTTCTAGTTGTTTTAATTTCAAAATAGGAAATCATGGATTACTAATTACCACAAAGTCTAAACTAAACATCTGGTTATATGTGCTCTTACTAAATAAGGAGACAAGCTATACCAACTCAAACAATTACTTCCTACAAGATTGTTATTTTTACGTTAAGGCTGTTAAATACAGTCTAGAGCAGAAACCAATTTCTTCAAAGATTCAACCAGATGCTGATGTGAGCAGATGTGTAGAAGACCAAATGAAAATGTATTTTAATATGCATCCAGTTAAACTGCAGTCCAACTGGATGCAACTATGCACTAAAATTGTCATTTTCTCTTAAGTAAAAAATTAGGTTCTTCCATAATTATGCAGAAAGAAAGCTCATTAGTAGAAAACAGTTGGCAGCCACTTTTAATGATAGCTGGCAAATGCTTTTTTTTAGTTAACAATGGCCCAATTGCAGAAAACGTCTGTCTCTTGTGCAAGTCGTCAGTACAGAGAATGAAAACAATTTTACTATATTCCATTAGGTTCCCAGTGATGTCTATATTACGTTGGAAATCAGAAAGGAATGGCAGGGGAAGCTCAGCAGTGATTCAAATGTCAGACGGACATAACGAAAACTTGCACCTGAACGCCGAAGTCAAGGAGATTGAATGTGATCTTTGTCCTCCTGCTCTCACCAGCTATTCTTCTCTCAGTCCATCCTGGACACTTGACTCTGAACATCTTTCTTTTCTCTGACTCACTCAGCAGTTCGTCTGCTGCTAATCCACTGAGGATGAGGCTAACACAGAACCTAATGAGATTAGGACGCAGCAGCCGTCTCAGCTCCTCGCTCTGTCCTGTGCTGTTTCTCATTTATTACTGGCTCTTAACGCTTTGTGTCTGTGAGTAATGTAAATCCGGTCTCAGACTAACTATCAGTCAAGTGACTTGGTAGGAAATCAGCTGGTTGCAAAGGAGAAGGTCTCACTGTCTGCTTAGTAGGAAAAGTAATTTAATGATTGTAATCATTTTTGAATTATTCAATAGTTTTCATGCTGTCTTATCAACATTCGCGCAAATATTTACATTGATTAAAATATTTACTAGCAATAATATGGCTAGCTAATTACATTTTTGATGTGACATCTGTTTTTTTTTTTCAATTTTCTGTAACTCATAATTACAAGTGCAGCACACCCTCATTAGGAAGTTTTAATGTCAAATCTTGACATTCAATGAGAAAATTTGTGCTATTTTAGCTAATAAATCTGTGAAAATATTTAAAATCAAACCCATTTTAAGTGTCCAAAACATTGTTGGCACTAACCCCAAATGTATATTCCAATCTCATAAATTAACTGTACTTTCATCCATCATCTTCTGCTTAATCCGGGATTGATTTCATGGGGCAGCTGCCTAAGCAGAGAGACCCAGGCTTCTCTCTCCTCAGCCACTTGGGCCAGCTTCTCTGGGGGAATCCCAAGGCCGTCGTGGGTCAACTGAGACACATAGTCCCTGCAGCATGTCCTGGGTCTTCTTCTGGGTCTCCTCCCAGTGGGGTGCACCTACAACACTTCACCAGGGAGGTGACCAGGAAGCATCCTAACCAGAAGCCTGAGCCACCTCATGTGGCTCCTCTCAGTGGGGAGGAAAAGCAGCTCTACTCTGAGTCCCGCTCAGACAACCGAGCTTCTCACCCTACCTCTAAGAAGAACCCGGACACCCTGTGGAGAAAGCTCATTTTAGCCACTTATATCCTCAGTCTCCTTCTTTCAGTCATAATCATAGATGAGAGCAGGAACATAGATCAACTGGTAAATTGAGAGCTTCGCCTTTTGGTTTCAGCTCTCGCCACACCACAGTACACAGTATGGCGCCTGCACCACTGCAGATGATGAACCAATATGTCTATCAATCTCTTGTTCCTTTTTTCCCCCTGATTTTTGAACAAAACAGTGAGATGCTAATCCTCTTAACTGTGGAACCATGTATGTATATTTACTTTATTATTCAGATGGTTGATATCATCAGTATTTCTTCATATACATCTCTTTTTTTTCTTCTGTAAACTCTAATAAAAACTACCTCGATGTTATGAAGCATGGCGCTGTTTGTGTCTTATAAGCTAATTACAATGCAACCCATTTTTGTTGTCTGAAGCATTCAATGTTATTTTGAAAGGCGGGAATTTGCAGTCACACAGCTATTGTCGCGAGAGTACAATTCCCTAGCTCATCATTTTAAATTTTGAGAATAAGAATTGGTGAAATAAATAAAGAATGAGAGAGCTGGAACATGGTGTGCCATTAAATGTGCTGGCAGCCAGTTTCGGATCCAATCACAGTGACTGACAGGTGTTGAGGCATTTCAGGTCCCTGACACTGCAGCTGTATGGTACATCATAGTCTATTAGATCTTTTTAGGCACTCATGCGTGCAGTCATGCCCCTGCGAGGCTGTTTATGTGCGGTCTAAAGTAACAACTGGAGAGATGCTGCTAGAAAAATGTATCTGAAGTCTCCTAAAATGATCAAATGGAGTACAAAACAACCACAGGAGAATTAATTGCAGTGACTGAATGGCATGCTAAGATAAAAGCAGTAAAGTGTAAGGTCAACACCCTTAGATTCAAACTATGCGATTTTGTATTTCTCATATCTCTGTCCTTCACTGAGTAGTTTTGCATGCTTTCTGGGAAAGACTCTCCGGTACTCATTTGCACTGATAACTCTGACCATTTACCCACCATGATGGCTACACAAACCAGCAGCTATGCGCGCATGATTCCCAATTGGTCCGTTTTGTCCCTGTGAATGTCTTGCAGGTCCGTCTGACTCCCACCTCCCACTGCGGCGAGGAGGGGAAATGAACATGGCTTTATATGTTGAGCCCACCCGGGGCTTTAATTAGGATCAAGTCAGAGAAATGAGCTTTGACTACCAGCAGTGACATCAACCCAGTCCTCTAAAGCAAATGGGGTTCACCTACTGTTGGAAATTACCTCCAATTTTGCTTTTCAGGCATTGAAGAAAAGAAAAATGCAGGCGGAGTAAGATACACTAAATGGATCAACAGGAAGGTAAATCATTGCATTTACCCTCAGACCTGGAGAAACTTCTCCGTCCTCTCGTTGCATTTCCCACATTCATTAAAAACCTCATAACCGGCCAATTTATATTCTCCGCGCTCATATAAACCCTCAGTGGAAAAAAACATTTGCTTTGCCTCTCTCTGACCGTGACTGTAATAAACTCTGATTGACTGCGAGGGGGCAAAATGGGAAGCCACTTCCCACGCAGGGAACTGCAAGCTGGAGTTGATTAGCGCTCCTTGGGGCAGAGGGTGGGAAACCCCTTGGTTTTGAGCCCCTGTATCCGGTAAAAGACCAAAGCTTCTTCAAATACTTCAGCAACCCTTCATCTAGTCTGATTTTGTTAGAGAAAAGAAAAGTCTGGTCAGATTGGAAACCCTTCTTCTTCATGCATGTCAGCAGAAGGCAGAAAGATGACACACAGTCCGGGGCATGCAAGAAGCAGATGCTCCCATTAATTAGAGCTAATGATCACACAAGTAATAACAGGGCTGACGGAGGGAACCATTGATTCATCTATGAGTGGTGAATAATTAAAGGAAAAGGCAATGCGGTATGAATCGGAGCTGCAAATCTATTAGTGAGTCACCCTGTCGGTAAATTCATGCAGCACTAGAAAATACAAGAAGCCTCTTCAGTCACTTAAAGTCATTCTAATTAAAAACTTCACTACTCCACAATGACTACTATCTACTGCTGCAATATGAAAAAAAAAAATGGTCAAAGTCTTAACTTACCTTCTGCTTCCTCCTCTCTTTTCTCTTGTCCTCAGTGTCCTGCAGCATCTTTTCCCTCCACAGGTCAAAGAAGTATGACGGATCCGTGTAGAACTTCAGACCCTCCTTACCATCATCCCTGCAGATGCACAAAAGCAAAGCTGTTGTCACAACTTTTTCTGTGCAGCTATGACATGGGCTTGTTGCCTATAGGTGAAAATGTCTAAACATTTCCTTTTAAGCCGCAAAACTTTTTCATCAAGCCGCACGGATTAAGTCAGGTTAATCTGGGAAATTAGAAGTTAAGGAGCATAGAGTAATGTAAACCTGATGCTGCGTATTACGGCAAGCTAAGAACAACATGTGTGTTGAGGAACCATTTGCTGGCTTGTCTCCCAAGCAGATCGTATGGCCCCCACCATTTAAGCAGCTTCTCCACCTTTTCCCTTCAGACGTACTTTAATACTTCACACAGATTTAACAAAGTATCAAACATTCCTAAGAGATTCTGGCCTACACTGACATGACAGTTTTATGCAGGAAAGGTTTTTCCTAATCAGTCACTGGTTGTGCTGCTGCTCTCCCCAAAGTTTTCTTTTCCTTTTTTAACTGACAGAAATCTTTTCACAAGCTTCGGTTTTCATGGCAGCAACTTGCAGTGATTCTTGTCTGCAAAGTTAATGAGAGTTTGTGAAAATTGACTTCATCAGAAAACTAACTTTGAACTTTGTTTTAGCCTTGCTGTAAGAAGAGTTGTAAACATCACTTCAATGATCTTCTTGTTTACCTCTGAGGTAAGTGTTAATGAAGACAGGAAAGCCGATATCCACTATGTTATTCTAACCGAATTAAAATAGCAGAATGGTTGTTTTAAATGTGAATGTTTCCCAACGATTATCCCTTTCTGTCAATCACTGTTTACTCTGAAAAAAAAATGTAGTCATAGTTAACTTGCATCCAAAGACATTTACAGGCAGAGAGATTGTTTTATCATTGAGAATCTTGAGGTTGATTTCCTCTAAAGCAAGCTCAAGAACGTCCACAAGGTTGTATTGAATTTAATTCCACATTTTTGTGTTGTTTCAACAAAAGAGCAAGTCTTGTACCTTAGTTTGCAAATTTTTCCTTCCAGTTCTGCCTCAACATTTTTCAACTCATTGCATTTGTTACTCTATCTTTTCCTCATACTGTTAAATTGTGTTATTTCAGGCATCATTGGGCTGGACACCACTATCAACATCTTTGTCATTCAGTTCCTGAAGCTCAGCTTCCAAAGCCTCCATCTTTTCTCCATGCATGGCACTCTCTCTCTCTTGAAAATGTACAGGTTTTACCGTTTCCACATGTAAATGATTTAGCTGTTTCTGAATCTGGAAACACTGCCTTGAAGAGGTGTTGCGAAGAGTTTAGCTCACGCTTAAAAAATCCAACTTGTCCCAGTTGGGCCCACAAAAACTGAACCCATTGTCTGATCCAACAACTAATTAACTCTAATTAGAGGCCCAAACTTTTACTGTTTTGGTTTTTATACCACCGTTTTAGTAAGAAGTATAACTTCTTCCATTTTTAGCTTTTGTTTAACATCTCCATTTTGCTGCTTGTAACAACAGAGTGATTAAAGTGCAAATCCACAGGGGTGTGTGACTGATAGGAGCAGAGCAGAGCAGGGCCACATGCACATTAGCAGTGCTTACAGTCTGACTTCTGCATCTTATGTTTTTATTTCCTCAACAGTCACCCATTATAAGTGTATAAACACAACTTTATATCAAGTACAATTTGTATTCTAGGCTTATTAGAAACCCTTATGCTACCTGACCATCGAGCATATAATTGTGCCGTGACCTTGCGCAGATTTTGTCTATGGTATTGCCTGCAGTCAAGCCAGTGCTGCTCTGACTTCCCATCGGAAAAGAATGGAGATCTCATCACAGGGTTCCCAAATGTTTCTTCACATCAAAAGAAACTAACTGGTGTGGTTAAGGTATTTGGTGAGGATCCCCTTTGCAGGATTTCCAGCCATGTCTCACTGGGATGAGACTCCAGAGTAAATCCAAAAATCAGTGGCAAACATTTTTCACTTCCAGCCTGGAAATACCTCAACATCCTCCAGAAGGAGTTGGAGAGAATTATAACTGGGGAGAGGAATGTCTGGGTTACCCATTACTTTTGCAATCCAGATCTTGGATAGATGGAAGTTGATGAGTTGAAAAAACTATAAATTCCCTCAAGAAGAAACATTTTATCAGTCTCAAATAACTTGGCCAAGAACAATTTAACTCACAATCTAGAAGACCAGAAAAACATTATCATGATTTGATCAATAATCTTGGGTGTCATGTTTTAACAGATTGGAAGATAGACAAAAATACACCAGAGAATTAAACCTTTCGCTATATTATAATTATTTTCTGGACAGGTATGGAGGGCACACTGCTGCCTGTTTTTAAGATCCAGAGAAGGAGAGATCTTATGCTTCTTGGCCAGTGAAACTTTAATCTGCGAGTTTTTCCCTATATCCAGCCTTGGCCTCGTCTTGGGAGGCAATTATTTGGCAATGACACCAATAAGAGTGAACACATAGAAGATGAAAAGACTCAACTTCAAAAGGCAGGAGTGGAAAGTTTAATGATATGTAGCACAACAAAGGAAACAAAATTGAATTTAACAAAGGGATAAGAGAGAACAGAGGGGAGACCAGTTTAGTGTGGGTTTGTGTTGCAGCAGGTACAATTTGACTTGATAAATCATTACGCTTTGATGTTTTTATTTAGTTTGGAGTGCGTGCTTACATGTTCATGCATAAGAAGGAGGAATAAAAAGGATCATACATATAAAAGCTATGTTCTGGGTCCATCTGAAAAATGAGACCCTGGGGAGGCCTCCAACAGAGTGAGAGGAAGTGTAAAAAAGTAGAAAATAGAAAAGAAGACAGTGGGTGACAAGGATGAGATGGGATGAAATAATGAACAGCAATGGAACTAGGAAGATGACAAAAATTCAAGTTGGACTTTAAATTATTAATCAAACGCATGAAATCATCACCCCTGATATGCCCAATCATCCATTCAGTGCTGATGAACCTATCAGCTCAGGAGGAGGAGCTGGGAACTAAAATTCAGATGGACTCTGAGAAAACCAAAAAATAGAATATAGCAAATTGTGATCTTTGCAGTTACAGGGATGTTGTCCTTGAAAGGAGTTTCTTTTTACGTAGTGTTTTCTTCTAAACTCGAAGAAAATTTGAGAAAATTAATCCCACTGAGCATCAACCATGAACATCACAGCGGAAAACTAGGTCACATGCTAGAATGTACAAAAGTTTTAAATCATCCCTTATTTTTCCATATTTTGTTTCCAAAAATCAAGATTTTCTAGCACATCATTTGTAGAGCTATTGTTGTGTTTTTTTGCCTTTTCTAAAAGTTTCTAAAAAAAGATTTCCTTTGAACTTTTGCTCCCCACCTCCACATTCATCTTCAGCTTGATATCTGGCCAGTATTTTCGGTTTCCTAAGCCATTAACCTCTAAGCATAAAAAACAAACTCTAAATATTAGCCAGTGTTGTGTGGAAACATAAAATATAGGACATGATTTAATTTGGCTGTTTGGGCACTTGCAGCCTGTCACAGAGGCACAATTTGTTTCGGTTTCTCAGGCTGATTTTTTGAAATGTAGCCAAGATAACCCAGTCTGATCACACAGTATATTAGCAACAAAAAAGAACTAACCCAAGGAGATGGCTTAAAAACATTGCACACGACTCCTTCCACAAGAACAAAAAATGCTATTATAGAACAAATTACAGCCTCTGATTTATTCTGAGACAGTTTAATTTCACAATCATACTTCTTATATCCCCAGTATTCCTGTAGACAGACGCCATGATATAACCATCTTAATTGATCAGTATTGCTATAAAGCAGCAACATTTATGAAGCCATCTCCATCTGAGTCAACTAGGACCTCATCAGTACAAGCAGTAATAAAAAATAGAAGTTAACAATTTTTAAAGCAAGATTTCTAAGCAACACCTGGCTATTTTAAGAGACACAGTGTTTAATGACTTCATGGATTCAGAAGACAATATCAGGTGTCAGCATAGCTTTAAGCACTGTATTGACCTATTATGGCTGCCCTCTCCCCACACTGGAAGACCCGTACAGCGACCGCTGTCTAAACAAAAGCACAACACATCAGAAAGGACACTTCCCACCCAGGACATTCTCTGTTTGCACAGTTGCCTTCAGGCATACGATACAGAGCAATCAGAACAAGAACCAACCACCTTAGAGACAGTTTTTACCCGACAGCAATAACAAAACTAAATGCAA
>CAEFZY010077404.1:0-39972 GCA_903066815.1 Brachyrhaphis roseni
AAAATATAATGTACATATATACATTAAAAAATGTATAGAACCTTTTCTCTGTCACTGCAGAGAAAAGGTTCGATGCGTTCATCTGCTATTTGTGATGTGATTTGGATTTGCTTCAGTTAGTTCAATATTAACTTAACCGCATAAAAATGAAATGCAACTGAACAGCCTATGTCAATATCATTTAAAAATAGACAGGTGAAAATGGAATATGATGGATTCTTTTTTGACGCTCTCAGTCACAATGACGGACAACAAAAAAGTCTAGCACAATCGCTGTTCAATCCATTCATCATTTGTTGAATGGTCATTTAAAAAAAATAGTTTATATGCAGAAATCATCCTGCTGAGACGTTTCAGTGGTTAGAGCTCTTGGGCTGACCTCTTGACACTGCATCAGTTAGCAAATAAAAATACTTTGGTAATCCTTGTTGGCTTTAGTCTGGTTTCATTTTAGACAGTAGTAAAAATGGTTGCGTGTATTAATATAGTGTCTTTAAATATCTGTTTGAACTGTAAACCTCATTGTATTCCTATTTTATGAGGTCCTTAACAGCCACAAGGACACTGTTTGCTTTCAGCTGTACTGTTAGTAGACTTTCAGGATTATGCAGATTTTAAACGTGTGTTTTCTTTGTCCCCAGGCCGTGTTTGACTGTGTGGTCAACTCTTTGAAGAACGTGCTGAACATCCTCATTGTTTACATCCTCTTCATGTTCATTTTTGCTGTTATTGCGGTTCAGCTCTTCAAGGGAAAATTCTTCTATTGCACTGATGAGTCCAAAGCCCTGGAGAAAGATTGCAAGTCAGTCTAAAACACCTAAACATTCTCGTATCTTGTGCCAGATCCTATACATTTGGTGTGTGTTTAACGTGTGTCACCACTTTCTATCTTTCAGAGGACAATTTCTTGACTACGACAAAGAAACAGTGGCATCAATGCCAAGAGAGTGGAAAAAATATGAATTCCATTATGACAATGTTCTCTGGGCCTTCCTAACTCTCTTCACAGTCTCAACCGGGGAGGGCTGGCCAACGTAAGTGCAGCTGATTTGTCTTCTTTAAGTTATACCGACCTCCATTACAACGTGTTCAGAAGTAAAAACAAATTTTGACATTTTGCATTCAATGCAAAATTAAATGCAAGAGACTCAATTTTACCTACTCTAACCGGAACCTTTTTAGTCTTTAGACATATTTTGTTTGAATGATAATAACTACAAATAACATAAATGGCTCTTTTGGTAACTGATGCTATCATGAAGCCAGAAGAATATAGTCAAATATAGGCAAAAGACAGAATCTCAAAAATGTCAAACTGATTTAAAAATTTTTTTTACAATAATCCTGAACATCTTAAAAGTGCAATTAAGCATTTTCTACTAAACAACCAACATCAGAACCTGTCATTTTAGTTAGTGAAATATTATCTTGATGCAAAATTAGAAAAAATTATTAAAAGTGTCCAAAGTGTTCAATTTCCTTTAAGATGCTTGACATCACTTGCCTAATGTTAATAGAATAGGTTGTAATATTCTCTTCTTTACATGACAGCCACTGTCAGGAGGTGTATTACTGTGTCCTACCATTCTTTCTTTTCATAGTGTTCTGAAACACTCTGTTGATGCTACCTTCGAAGATCAAGGTCCCAGCCCTGGCTACCGCATAGAGATGTCCATCTTCTATGTGGTCTACTTTGTGGTCTTTCCATTTTTCTTTGTCAACATCTTTGTTGCTCTGATAATTATCACCTTCCAAGAACAGGGAGACAAGGCCTTGTCTGAATGCAGTTTGGAAAAGAATGAGGTATGTTCTGAGTTTCTCTCATATAATCATGTCAAAGTTAGTTTCACCAATGCACACATTCAATTTTCAATTCAATTACTTTATTTTGGTAAATTGTCCACATCAAACACAGAAAACAACAAAAGAACAATAAACAAACCCATAGTTTACCAAAAAAGGAATAGGCCGAAGCAAAGCTTATTCTTGCCTACCCACATGTGTATAGAAGGGATGTTCTGGAGTGCAGAAGGAGGAATTTGTCTGAAACTTTGCAAATAAAGTTTAAAAACCTAAATGAATCAAAATCAGGTAAAAAAAATAAAAAAGGTAAACACAACCCAATTCAATTCAAGCATAATGTATAGATTTATTTAAACCCAATTCACTACAATACAGCTAAATGTTCTTTTAAAGGTAATTTGTAAATTACCTTTAATTGCTAAAGGTTCTAACAACAGCAGTAAAGTCTCGTTCTGATTCAGCTTGTCTTTAGCGGGCAGGTAATCCAAGTCTAAAACCTCAGCTGACTAAAAACACAATGACAGTGATCACACACACTGTCCAAGGTTAATATTTCAGGCTCACCAGCAAACCCACTTCTGAAGGAAGCTTTTGGAGTGGCCCAGTTAAAGTCTGGAAATCAAATTGAGATATTGTTGCATGACATTATACTGATCACTCTAATATTTTCACAGTGATGTACAAAACTCTGCCATTTATCATAAGTGGCACAAAGCATTTGTTGATTTGTTTTAGGGAGAAACCCTGAGCGTCCTCTTCATGAGTCTGTTATACAACAACAGATTGAATTCAGTCAAAGTCTTAGATAATATGACTTACATCAACATTTAATTTTCCTTTGGGATTATTAAAGTATTTCTGAATTTGAATATGGCTTGTGATGGACTGGCGATCTGTCCAGAGTGACCCTGCCTCTCGCCTGTTGACCACCAGAAACCAGCACCCCTCCCAATCCCAGTAGGGATTAGGGTATATGATAATGGATGGATGAATTTGAATCACTTTTTCATAAAGGGTGATATTCTCCAACAACAGTATTGGTTTCAATAAATTATTATTGAAAACTTTTTTCCTCTTATCTTTGTCTGTTAAAAAAAAAGATTATCTAAAACATTTCAGTTGACAAAGGGGCAAAAACAGAAGAAATATCTAAGGAGGTAAATACTTTTACATAGAACTGGCCTTTGTCTATATTGGCCAGTTCTATACCTTAGCAGTTGAAATCAGTTCAATCAGGGATGTATATTTACTGTTGTTGTTCATGCCCTGTGAGTTTGAACAAACCTACGAAAGATCAATGTAAAGAGTGTTTCTGTGCTTTGCAGAGGGCTTGTATTGACTTTGCCATAAATGCGAAACCTTTGACACGCTACATGCCAGAGGACACACAGTCCTTCCAGTACAGGATGTGGAAGTTTGTCGTTTCAGCTCCATTTGAGTACTCCATAATGATCATGATTGCTCTCAACACTGTGGTACTCATGATGAAGGTAAGATGCATATTTTTTCATGTCGAGCCATGTCAATCTGGAATAAGTTCATGGAGAAAAGTATTTATGCTGCTCCCTTTGTGCTGCTTTCCCAGTTTTATGGAGCTCCAGACTTTTATGAAGCGATGCTGAAGTACCTCAACATAGTGTTCACCACTCTTTTCTCTATGGAGTGCATTCTCAAGATCATCGCCTTTGGTCCCCTGGTGTGTATCTATTAAAGGTTGGCTCTCAGATTATTGGGAAATAATTTGAGTCTTATCATTTCCACCTTTTGTTCCTCAGAACTACTTAAAAGATGCCTGGAATGTATTTGACTTTGTGACAGTTTTGGGGAGCATCACTGACATCCTGGTGACTGAAATCAAAGTAAGAGCACAACTCTCCACATTCTCAGTACCAGATGTCAGCATTACAACACTGTATTCAGAGAACATTACAACACCAGCCAGTGAAATAAACTAGATCTGTACATGAAGCTCTCTACAAAGACAGCATATTAGCAAAGACAGCTCTGTGACCAAGAGAACCTGACTGGTAAAGCAGAAGAGGTGGTAGGAAGGATGCATAGAAACATACTATAAAATATGTTAGTTATTTAGTGTTTGGTTGAGCTCTATCTGACCTACTTTCAGCAGTGGAGTTTCTCATTACAAACTGTTCCTCTTACGACACCAAACTCTTTATATTAGTATACTGATGATTAACACGTGTATTTGTTGAGTAGTATCTGTTGTGATTGTATAATATGACAGCTTCTGTCTGCTGCATCTTATTGTCTCTCTATCTGTATCTCTTTTTTCTTTCTCTTTTTATTTTGCTGTCGTTTGGTTTGTCCACTAATCTCTTCCCACCGCCACCACTTCTTCCAACGTTTGATGTTGCTTGTTGTTGCTGATGTTGCCATGACGTGATCTCGAACATGTCCAGACTACGGTGAGTGACTTCATGACGCTGACTCTTTGCCAGTATAGTGTTTTGGTAGACACATGAGTTCTTTTCTCTCCAGCAATTTAATACTCAAGTTTAATGTTGACTTCTACTAGACCAAAGGTAATATCTGGTCTTTCATGCCCATCTCGAGTGTGGCTTGTGGCTTTCAGATTGTCACGTTTATTTAGACACACATCATACTGGAGTTTGCTTTTATGTTTTGTGTGTTATGATTAGAGTTGTAGACATAGTATCACAAACCATGTCACCCAACTTGGTTTTAATTCAGATCAATTCATATGTAAGGCATCAATTCACAACTATCATCTGAACTCGAAATAATCCACAACCTAATTAGTTCCAAAACAGTCCAAAATAATACAGATTGAGATTAAAGTACATTATTTTACATTGTCAGCGTTTATGTAGTCAGCGTTAGTTAATTAGAAAAGGTTAATTAACTAGTAGTAATACGTTGTTTAGCTGATACACCAGCGGTCTGCATCGAGTCCTGTAGCTACCCTTCCAGAACAGGTTCAGGTTAACAGCAGAGGGAAGAAGTTCCCTTTGTCACAAAGACGAAACTTGACAAGAGTCAGCAATAATGTTGCAATAAGTTGTGTAGACTGAAGAGTCTCATTATGACTCTGACCAACACACCAACAGGCTTTCACAAAACTCCCTGCCCACTCTACGGCAGAAACTGGATCAGTCAAACAGATGAAGTTCCAGAAAAATGTTTTGAGCATAACTTCATAGCTGCTGATCCCTCAAATCCTGTTTTCCTCACTGATAAATGTTTCATTAAAGTTTAATTTCTGACAGTCAAACAGACAGACCAGGTCCTGCATTGAAGCCCAGCAGGGAAACTGCTACTTTTTTAATATCCCGTTAGTTTTTTTTATGTATGTCCTGTGAATGGGACATAACACTATGCATTACGCGTTTTTTTATTGTGCACCCTTTCTATGTTCATATATACATTATACATTATTGGGAAGCTCTGATTCCTGAAATCCCAATGATGTATGCGAATGAATGATACAATCATAACAGTAGACACAGTAAACACTTTTGTGAAACCACTCGGAACTTCAAAATAATGTCTAGCTCATCGTCTGAAGCCTCATATTATTGACTGAACAGAGCTATCTTGAACAAAAACAGCTTTTTACATCAAACATAATCTGCCACTGAAAACGTTCAAAATGTCTTTCACACGACTCGATTTGTCTCAAAATTTTTATTGTAACTTAATTTAGCATGGCCATTTTTTAAATAAAGAAAGGATTTAAGGTGAAAACTGCAGGAAATTGAAGCTGATCAGTTATGTTTCCAGCTCATCCTGGTCTGTCAGAGACTTGGACGTGTGCAGAATTCTCACCAGCTCTCCTCACTCCTCACACTGTTTCTTATCCAAAGGAGGCACTTTTATCTCTGGTAAAAACTAGTAGAGTTGACAAAAGAAAGATAAAAAGAGAAATTAACTTTGGACTAAAAATAGATTTCTTAACCCAAATTCGACGTCCTTTCTCTTGATTTTAGAGATTTTTGTTGACAGTCACTGTGTTAGGCTGAAAACTCTGCCTCACTAATTGAGAACACATCGACACAATGTTTCTGATGTGACGTTTAGTTTGCTGTCACTCCAGGGATTCTAGCCACATACATTATTATAATGATGATTCTTACAGAGGATGACATATGAAGGCATAATGCCTGAACTATTGAACTGATTGATTCTGAAGACAGAAGGATTTTTCTCCTCTCAGGGTACAAGCTGAAGGACAGCAGAAATATCTAATTGTGACTGGAAAATAAGAATGCAGAATGGGCATACTAAATAAAATAATCCAATGAATCGAGTTGGGAATCACACAATAACATTTTAGTTTTATCTGTTTTGACCAGTTTTGCTAAGAGTGTTTATAAAATTAAAGATGGATGGATGTGCTTTTGTGTATTACAGGACAGACTATTGAATTTGAGCTTCCTGAGGCTCTTCAGAGCAGCTCGGCTCATCAAGTTGCTGAGGCAGGGCTACACCATCCGCATCCTGCTCTGGACCTTTGTCCAGTCTTTCAAGGTGCTCCCACATAGCATAAGATGGTCAGACTTTGTCCACATTGTACCTTGCAAGCTACTTCCTAATGTCACAAAGTCGTAAACAACTTCTTGCTAAGACAAATCAATATGGGATAATTCAGAGGGAACATGAATAACTGTGTGTTCTGCCTTTAGGCCCTGCCTTATGTGTGTCTGCTTATTGCCATGCTGTTCTTCATTTATGCCATCATCGGGATGCAGGTTTGTGTAGCTGCTTTGCAGCGATCGATGAAGATAATTATTTTTTTGAGGTTATTCTGAGTGAATTGTTGACGTCTGGCTTTTTCAAACATGTTAATACATTCTTGAGTGTCTCTGCTGCAGGTGTTTGGGAACATTGAGCTGAATGAAGACACAGCTATCAACCACCATAACAACTTCCGCACTTTTCTCCAGGCTCTTATGCTGCTGTTCAGGTAGAAAGTGCCTTCTCAGTTATCTTCTTACAGATCTATGAACAATAGCTTGTCTTCTAGACAGATGGATGAAACAAAAACGTTCAAACTGTGGGCTGATCATAACCTTCTCTAGATCACTGCTCTGATCATTAAGGGTTCATGTCACTGTTGTTGCTGGCTTCAGCAATGCTAGTTTCATACTTTTAGACTGTAAATAGTTTGCAATACTATAAAAAGTAATTTAGGCCTAAATTAATAGTTAGCAGATTTCATGGAGATATCATAAACTTAACTATTATTAATGAGAGGAAACAGAAAGTTGTTGAATAAAGTTGAGGAATTTTACAAGATTATGGACAAATATGTTATTTATAGAAAGTTCAAAACAACAATTATGACTATTTAATGAGACCAAGTTGATCTTGTTGATTATTTTGAGGTCAGCCTCCTTTTTTCAAAGATTAACCCTTCCCTGATAAAAAAAAATAATAATAATACTGTTTCATCATCTGCCTTGTATGTTGGGCTATTAGAACCTCATCTAGTGAGGATCCTGTCATGAAGTGGTTGTGGTGGCGAGGTGAGGCAAACGCTAGGACCCAGGTTAACGGTGCGAATGAGAAGTTTAATTTTGACAATCAGGCACAAAACAGTCCACAACTGTGGCAGCACTGCTAGCAGGAACACAGGGGCCAGAAGCAGGTAGCGCACAGCAAACGAGTGGAGAAGGCAAACCAACTGGCGAACGCAGACAAACGCTGACAAGGATCCGACAGAGACACAGGTGACACTAAATACGAGGGGTAATCAGGGAACGAGACACACCTGGGATCAATCAAGGGGAGGACAGGACAACACGGAGAGCACAGAGACAGAACTTGAAATAAACACACAGAAAAACACAGAACCTGACAGATCCAAATATACAGAAATGTGAATCATTAATGCTCTGATTAGATTTTATCCACATCCACACAGTAACTGATCCACATGTGAATATTTTTTTATTATGTGTCCTCAACAGAAACAAATAGAAAGCCAGAACCTATGTTGTTGTGAAGGTCCCCTTATGCTGAACACAACAAGCTTTATTTGAATTATTATTAATTTGAATTATTTGAAAGAGACTTGGGTTCAAGTAGTTATAAATCCTCAAACCTTAAGTGCTTTCAGATCAGTGTGTCATTTTTAAAACTCCCTCTTGTTGTATAATGCATGCTTATTGGAATGGAGAGTATGGAACGCACATAGTTCTATGTGCATTATGGAATAACTTTTATAATGACATTACTGACTCATTTTCTTGTTTAATGATCACCTGACCATCTAGGGATGGAAGCTTAATGCTCTGTACGTGGTCTATGATTATATTACACGCAAGTAGTCAAATAAACACTGCTGAATTGGTCAGACAGCTCAAATAGTCTTGCTGTCGGAGTCACTTCATGCATTTACAATGCTGCCAAACATGGTATGAAATGAAGTAACAATATTATTGGGTCATTGCTGTGATGTTTTTTACTTTACTATCTTGGGCCAATTTAATGCCATCCAGACAGAGTGATTGACTACGCAGAGTAACTGAAAAGTAGCATGAGTTCGTATTATTTTAGCATGTCATCTCAATGCTATATAAGATTAGAATAATTATTCTTTGAGGTAGAACTTTTGAAAAAATGGTCAGGGTTCATTTTTTTTAGTCTTTGGAATATGCATTTCTAGTTTTGAGACTTAGTTTAAATAAAATGTATCATTACAGAGAAAATAAAATGTAATTAAAAAAAACAAAAAAAAACATCATTTGTCAACTGAACTGTTCTTCCAGGAAGCAATCACTCAAGTCAGAGGTGAATGTTGGTTAATCTCTGTCTCCCTGTGTTTTCTTTTTCTGAACATCAGGAGTGCAACTGGAGAAGCCTGGCATGAGATCATGTTGTCCTGTCTGAGTCATCGACCCTGTGATGAGCTCTCAGGAACTAGTGGGAAAGACTGTGGCAGTGATTTTGCCTACTTCTACTTTGTCTCCTTCATCTTCCTCTGCTCCTTCCTGGTCAGCATCTAACTGTCATCACTTTATCAAACAGTTCATTTGAACTTCTATAGATGATACTATTAGTAGTTTTATTTTTGTTTTTGTTTTATTTTAGTGTTTATTACTTTAGATTTATTTTTCAGATTTGTGTTATTTAATATTTAGAGTATAAGGGAGTTAAAAGATGAAAAACTGACCTTGTTCAGTTTTGCAACAAATAACATATCATTTCAGAGCATAAAATATTTTAAAGTAATTTAAATTACATGCAAAAAAATATGTCATAAGCGTAACCATGTATCTTGAATAAGCTTTACAGGTAGTTTTCAGAGTTTGAAGTCTTTTGCTCTAGATTGAAAATGTCCATCTACTCTGATCCTGTTTGACTCTTCATCTTCCTCTTCCTCCTACTAACCAATTAACATTTCAAACCTATATATTCTGTACATTTCTATGATCTTTAGTGTATATCAAAGTGATTTTCTTTATGATAGAACACATTCTGGTGAAGTTCCATTACAAGATGTGACATTAGTGACCTACTCAATACTAATCATTCCAACCACAAAATTTGTTCCTGTGAGGATTTAAGTCTTTAAAGTCTAACAAGAATTTCCTTTTAATCAACATTAATGGCAGTAGTTTTGAAATTACTGCAACCAGAAGTGTTTTGAGCTGTGCTGTGTGTGTTCCAGATGCTGAATCTCTTTGTGGCTGTCATAATGGATAACTTTGAGTACCTCACCAGAGACTCCTCCATCCTGGGGCCTCATCATCTTGATGAATTCATTCGAGTTTGGGCCGAGTACGACCCAGCTGCTTGGTATGTTATTGGCTTCTTTTGATATGCAGGACATAGTTTTCACAGTATCAGTGGAGTGAATCACCCTAATCTCATTTCTCATCTCTATTGGTGGCATTGGGGTCTATTGAAGCTCCATTCTCAGTCCTTGTTCCTCATTGTATGCAATGAGCCCACTGATGACTGATTAAGTTGAAGGTATCCTGAACGTTATGTATGTGCTTGTTCTTTTCCGCAGCGGACGGATTTCCTATATGGATATGTACAATTTGTTGCGTGTTATCTCACCCCCCCTTGGCTTAGGGAAGAACTGCCCTAATAGGGTAGCATACAAGGTTTGCAAATACCGGACATTTTCATCACTAGGGTGCTTTGTGTACCTCTATGCCAAGAGACTTTTAATTGAATGGCTGTGCGCCGATGAAATCACCTTTACACTAGCACTCACCTCTTCAAATTGTCTGGCTTTGGTTGATGATGCCGAAGAGGAAACAAAGCTTTCATAGTTGTGGCATTGTCTCAACATGCCACCTGCCAGCTTTCTTGTCTGTAAACTTTTATGTATTACAATTGTTTTCTTTTAACTATGCCAGATAGGTAAATCCTTAAAGTCTTCATCTGTGAAATCAATCGACTCTTTTCAAATCAGAGACCTTTTGAAGAAGCTTTATTGTGTTTTAGGAAACCATATCCATGATGAAAAGGACATTAGAAACAGAACAAGTCAGGCTGGCACTGAAACCTTTGTCTCCATGCACCCTGATTGAAGTACCAGTGGAATGTCTGCAAGCATGCCAGAGCAGACATTCTCATTACAATGCTGCCATTTCTCCTCCAACCCATCAGCATCCTGCGTGTTGGGTTGACCCATTCATCCCTCTTCTCTCCTCCCTCTTTGTTCTCTGACCAGACTCACTCTTTGCCATTCCATGTTTCCTCTCAGGAACCCTGAGATCTACAGTGATGCATCCCTGTGCCCCAACACAGTGGCCAAGGATGGCATCCACCCTACATCTCACTTGAGGAAATCTATTGACAACAGATTTCTGTTTCTCCTCTCCATTGTTCTCCTGTTGATTTTTCTTCCCGATCCTTCTCTGTTTGCATTCTGTTATTTTTTTTCCCCAACCCTGTGAAGTGGCCGTATCAAGTACTCCGATATGTATCAGATGCTGCTACACATGCCCCCACCCTTAGGTTTGGGAAAGAAATGTCCACCAAGAGTCGCCTATAAGGTAGACCCTACTCTCTTTCCACGTTCTTCCCTGTGCAAAAACAGTGTTTCTCCCAGTGGCGTGCTCTGCAGTGCTCCTTGTTTGTTGTTTGTTTTGCTACTGTGCTAATACCTTTTTGGTGTAAGCCCCAATCTTATGTTCCCTGTCTTTACTGTTTTGTTCAGCTAGCTGCCTGTGTGAGCTGATGTTGTTCAGTAGTGGTTTAACTGAGCGAATTCCAGTTATTTGTAATGTTTATGGTAAAAATTTGCTCCAATGTGAATATTGTATTTAGATGGACTACTGTAGGTTTTGTTTGTGTGTGTGTCCACATTTGTATGTTCAGTACAGGCTGTTTGTGTGTGTATGTGTGTGTGCAGATATGCTGTCTGGGCTCTTTTACACTCTTTGTGGTTCTGTCTTTCTACTCATTCCCTTCCATTTTTTTTTGCTCCTTTAGTTTATTTCTTTCTTTCTAATGATAATACACCGCTAAATTAAATTAGGTTTCTATATGGATATTACATTTAGTCAAAGGAACCCCAAGTTAGCATACACAGACTGTATCAGAACCCAAATGCACTTGTCTTTATTTACAGTAGGTATTTCTAGTATAGCTGCTTATCTTTGACCTTTCTCTTAGCGTCTGTAGTCCAGATTCGCCTCAATTTTTTTTTTTTTTTTTAAATTACAGCCAATAGTGACAGAGTGTGACATTATCTAAAATTACATCAGTCAAATGCAATATGATAAATTACTCGGGTAAAGTTAGCCTTCCTGTGTTTACTCTATAGGTTCCAGTACAAAATGGACCATTATGCGTCATCAACCCATTGATGAAAAAATGGCGACCTCTTTGGGTGAAAATATAACAAAAGATGGACATTTTTGAAGTAATTGTGAGTTTTTCATATCACAAACAACAATTTTTTAGGTAATAGGAAAATTGCAACGTATTTAGGTCAACATATTCAAGTAGTCCTGGATCCTTTTTAACAGCTGTTTACAAGAGTAAAACCAAATAATGTCATTTCTTTACATGCCAGGGAGTTTGGTCACATATTGTAGATAGTTTTGATATTTTTCCAAACAAAGACTGATGTCTCATTCTGCGTATTGTACTGTTGCTGAGATATGATGTAAAATGTCTGGAAATATTGATTTGGTGAGCTGGTGCTCTAAGGTCCTTTGTAATATCTGGACTCTGGAAGATGTGTGCTACCTGGCCAGCAGGTTTAGCGTATATCATCAAGAAAGAGGCTGGCTGTTAAACACCCAACATCTCCCATTATGGCTCTAAGAACAGTAATCTCTCAGTGAAGGTGGATGGCGATGTCAGCATATTGCTGAGCAAATGGTTTTCCTTCACATGGTTTGTTGTGATAGTGAAATTTGGATTTGAACCCAATATACATACGCTAAGGCAGGGTTATTCTAGAGGTCTTTATTTACAAGAATATTCTCAGGGCATAGTAAATTCAGCTTTCAATGTGAGGCATATTTTTTCTTGAGTTTTCGCAGTTGGTAACAGGATATGGTCCTGTTTTTTCAAGTATTGCTGGGTGAGTGCTTCCTCCCTGTCTAATTTATTGAGGAGTAGTCCTACATTTTGCCTGAGCATAGATGGGATAAAGGAGTTGTCTCTTCTCCCTGAATCTTTTTCTTTAGTATACAAGGAACACACTGTCTTTCATGCAGAGCTGGAAACTAGATTAAGAAATCAGAACCATGGCTGCCCATGAAAAAGTTTAAAATGGATGTGTTGTACAGTAGTCTACAAGTTTAAGGAGTCAGACGAAAGTAGGAACTGACTTATCAGGCTGTCCCTCAGTGTGCCAATTTATAATTTATTGATTCTGTTTTGCTTTTTTCCCCCTCCTCACTGCAGCAACAGCCACCAATTTAAGTAAGCTATGTTATTGTTTCTGTTGGGATAGAGGTAACTAGTGTGACAGTGGTCTCTGTTGTTTGATCTTCATCTCACATATTGTTTCACACTATTATTATTTTTTAACAATTAAAATATCCAGGTTGAAATTGTGCTGACTCCAGGTTTTAACTTTTGTTAAATTTCGGCATTAATACTTGCTACTAACTGCTTATTAATAATAATTTTTTGACTTCTGACTGTAGAAGACAAGAAAGCAGCCTTTGCCCATTTGTACATGTGTTCTCCTCCATCTACCTAAAAAAATAAGCTCTTCCTGATCTATGTTTTATTAAAAAGGTTGAATGCTGCTTTGTTTTCTAAACTTTCATTTCATTATTTTCCCATTATTCTTTTAGCGTGCCTGTGTAATGGGCATGAACATGGTTGATATTTTCAACTCTATTCTAAATCAGAAAAAAGTATTGGCTACATTGTGTAGCGTTGAGTTTGAATAAATAATCTGATGACATCTTTATGGACATTACAAGAGCATAACTGAGGTACCTGACACCCTTCACAGCAAATTTGTATTCAGACTTGTCATATTTGCATTCTGTAATTCCTATTCTTTGAAATCTTCTCTGTGCTTGGTGATCTTCTCATCATGTGTGCGTGTGTGTGGGGGTGTGCGCGTGTGTGTGTGAGCTCATCAGACCCTCAGCTCCTCATTCCCGCCTCATTCTCTGGTCTTCTCCTTCTCTCTGCCACTGTTAGAACATGTAGATGAATGCTTTTTGTGTTCAGGGGAGCTCAACTCTTACAACAATGTCAGTTTTTTGCATCTAGTGATGCCACTAGTGTGGTATAAAACTACCTCTGAATCTCTCTGCTAATGCTGACCCAGCTTGGTGGAATGGACACTGTCTACTGGTAGCTGCCACTTTACATCTGCAGCATGTTCAGTCTCTTCAACTCCTAAGTTGTTGATTGCTAGGGTGGTAAGCACAGAGTCGAGCTCCTGCAACTGTCCAGGCACCTTCATGGTTATGCGTTACATGCCTTCTCTCACCTTTTTTTTGGTCAATGTCAGTCTTGCACCAGTGCACTTCGACTTGCAAAATAGTGCATAATGTAGCCAATAGCAATGAATGTGAATGTCTAGTTTGTCTTTACATTTACATGGAGAAGACTTCTTGTGTGCTAAAGTGAGTCTAAGTGAAATTGCATAATTACAAAACAAAACAAAAAAAAAAGAAAGCGATAGTAACAAAATCGGTCAATAAATAATAAAGACTGTTACAGTAGCACACAGATTGATTTCTCTGAGTGGATTGGATATTTTCATGTGGAAGTTTTAGCACGTCATAATGTTACTTCTGTCACCTCATTCTCTGCACAGCGTCTTGTCAAAATGAACATGCCCATCGCTGATGACAACACAGTTCACTTTACCTCCACTCTGATGGGCCTGATTCGCACTGCGCTGGAGATCAAGTTGGCCTCAGGTCAGATAAACTCAGACATCTACAAAAAAAGTGCCACAAACCAAAAGGTATTATATAACATGAGCTATAAAAGGCACTATAGCACTGCCTTAAAACCCCGTAGTAAAGAGAAATAAGATATGGGTAATATGAAATTTTCTAAAATAAAATCTAATTGGTAATGTTTAAATGATGGAGAATACTAATGCATCATGTTTTTACTGCAATTCTCTAAAAGCTATTCATTAAATCAAGATACATGTGATCTTTGAAGATTTTATCGAGTTAAACACTGACAAATGATTTAAACTGATAAGTTTAGAACAGAGAACATCTATCAACTTTGATTGGTGATCAACAGGCCAGATAAAAAAGTGTCAGATTTTTTATTTCTCCACTCATTAAATCGATCAAAATTATGTCCCCACTATTTTAAATACATAGAAACGACTTGCAATTTCATGTACTTTAATGTTATTTCTTCAGTCTGTTCAAATTCAGACTAATGTCTGTGAAAATGTAATAGTCTTGTGCTTCTTTTCTTTCAGTTAGACTTAAAACTTAACAAACAGTGTTTTCTCATTTCTGTGTTATAGTCCATAAGAAAAAAATGCAAATCAGCCAAAACAAGAATTGGCAAATAGACTAAAAATCAGTAGGCTACTGGCAAAAAAATGTCTTATCGATAGGTACTACTTTTCTGTTCCCTTTTTTACTTGACATTATTTGATACAGGCAGTGTTATGAGATTTATTTGACCCATGTATAATTTAGGGTACAGAGAGCCTTACTGTTAAAAATTGTTTTACATCATTGCAGGTTTTTCAGTTGTCCTTTTCACTGAGTTGCTGCTGTACTGTCCCTGCAAGTATTTTGCATGTTTTATGTCTAAATTACGTGGGTTTATTGCCAGATCATTTTTTTTTAATTTGCCAGATCACATAGTATCATTTATACCTAAAGCGAAAAATTAACAGCCAACCTAGGTGAATGGCAATGATTTGTGATTAGCAGTGATCAATATTCGGAATCGGCAGCGAAAAAACCTGATCGGAGCATCCCCAAATATTACATATCCTTAAAGCCTGGTGAACTAGATGTTTTAGTAGTTCCTTGCCTATAATAGTGTCTACCATTTGTTCTTAATAGAATATTTTTGTTATTTTATTCTCCTTTCCTACGTTCATTTAGAAGGTTGAATTATATATTTATTGCTAATTTCCAGGTATGGTGCTGCAGCGATTAATGGATGCTGAGTTAAAGAAAGAAATATCCACAGTTTGGCCGAGCCTCTCTCAGAAGACCATGGATTTGTTGGTGACGCCACACAAACGTAAATTCCTGCTTCATTTTTAACTATCAAGTTCAGCTTTGACCTGTAAATAACCATTTTATCTAAAGCATTGCTTCACAATGTGAGTGCATGCATACTCTTGTTCATGTGCACAATTATGCAGAAATGATAAAGCAATTGGATATTGACTCTGATGTTTTTATGCAGACTAACTCTCCTCAGTATCTAGTTTAAACACTTGTTCACACAATTATTTGTTTTTGTTTAAATAAAGGACAGATTGGGTAGAGGTATAAATGATTAGAACTCTGGAATTGGAAACAAGATTTTAGGTAAAAGTCATTTTAGGTAAAAGTTTATCAGGCACCTGGGAGTGTTCTTCATGAGAAAAGGCTCATTGAGTTGTCAGGTTGGGACTGAGTGTAGAGGATAAGTTGATAAATGAAGATGATATTGTTTAATCTGGTAGTTAAAAAAGATACCAACAGATCTGGCTTAGTGTTACTTACTTTCAGAGTGCTGGTTTTGACAGTGATGATCCACTGTACATTATCCCTCTGTCCAAGTCAGATCAAGAATACGCATCAGCTGATACAGAGTCCCAGTCTTAATAAGTCTTTAAAATAAATTCCATGTATGTTAAATAACCATCTTTGTATTTTAAAGAAGGTTAATGCCTGCATGCATTCCTTATACCATTCTCCTGACTGATACTTTTGTCCAATGAGCTCTTTTTCATACTCTGCATAATCTTTGCACACTATGGCTTCAGTTCAAGGATGCAATGAAGCAAATGGCAGGAAACTCCAACAAGTACAGCAGAACCTGGTTTGTAGTTCATCAGATTCACCATAATTGATAGAAGGTGGGACTGCATGGTAGAGTAGTTAGCAGCATTATTCTAATGCGGCCTGGTGGCTTTCTGTACATTCTCCCTGTGTATGCGTAGATTCTCTCTGATTACTCCAGCTTCCTCCCACAAATGAAAACATAACTTTTTGGTTAAGTGATAACTTGAAATTGTTCTTGGGTTTGCGTGTGTGCGAGGTTGTGAGTACGTGTGCCTGTGTATATGTGTTGTCCTGTGATGGGCTACTGACCTGACCAATGTGAGCCACCTTCTCACCAAATGACTGCTGTAGATAGACACCAGGCCCCTCCCAGCAATGCTGCAAAGATCAGTGGGTACAGACAATTGATAGCTGGATGGATGGATGATGGAAAGTGGGAATCAAAATTTTCTTCAAGTATTAGTGTAAGAGTGAGCACATTTATACAACAAGCATAATGTAACTTGTTTTTTTTTTCTGTAGATTTTCCTCTAAGAAATCTGTTTTTCATCTGAATTCCACCGTAGTTGTGATGGTGGTAGGAGTTTGTCACGCAAATAATGGGTGACGATTCAGTTCCTGCTCCATCTGTTGTTTTGTCGACAAAGACAGATGGGCAAGACATTTCACCAGGTAGGGGTGACCTGCCGGTGGCATCAGTGCATGGCAGCCTCGCCTCTGTCAGACACAGACTTCCCCAGGGCAGGTGTAGCTACTAACCAGTAGCTTGCCACCATCAGTATTTGAATGTGTGTGTTGTAATTGGTGAATGTCTGAGTGTAGTGTAAAGGATTTTGGGGTCCTCTGGACCTGATAAAGCAATATACAAGTGAAAGCCATTTACTATTTGTGCTAAACAAAGAAAGGTTTGAAGTGATTCAACAGAGTCCACATCATTATTAAAATACCCTTTACATTAAATGTATTCGTGGAGGTCTAATCCTTTTGTCTGATTGCTTAATAGATGCTCACAGCTCTTTTGGAAGATTCATGTTTCCTGTCAATCTGTTAACAACTTAAGATCTATTATTATACTTTTATTTTAGATTTGTTCCAGATAATTAATTTGTTTTATTTTTTTTCAACCTGAATAACATGTAAAGAAAATCAGTTCAATGAGGTCAATTTCTCCCTAAAAATAGACCAGTCATTGACTACAGTTGGTGAGTCGCCTTTCACAAGGTGTACTTCTGTTTTGCTCAAAACCTTATATAAATCTGTACTGGATGTTTCTTTAGCTACCTGCTATTTATAAGCAATATTCATTTCATACTGTGCTTACAAAAATGCAATTACTTCAGTTTAGCTGTAATATGTATTCTTACTGAAACATCTATTTTAATAACTTGCTATGAATGTAACAAAAAGCTTTGAACCATTAATTAAATGTGCTAAGATCAAAAAGAGTAGCATTAGGTCTACAGAGTTGCCTCTTTTTTCTCTTCTCACATTATTTCCTGTCTTCTCACATCCTCAGCCAATGAGCTAACGGTAGGAAAGGTTTACGCAGCACTGATGATCTTTGACTACTTGAAACAGAGTCGAGCGAGGAGGCTGCAGCAGATGGCCAACTCTGACCCACAGGTAAAATGTCTGCACAACTTCCACAAGGATTAGACACACACGCAAGCACAGAAATGCACACGCAAATGCACCAAAGCACTCTCTCAATGGATGCTACAATATAAACCTGAATGCATGTGCCCTCATGTCCTTGCATAGGAAATGCACAGATTCACCAAAGATCTGCATGACTGAAGACATGAAAAGAAAGTACTTATGTTTCCACTGGTTGCTCATTGGGTTTTTACAAAAGAATATTTGACATTTCTTAAGCACAAATCAAGCTTGAATAGTTCAAACTAGGCAGGCAGTGAACTTGCACATCCACAGATGCATGTTTGTTTCTGGATTCTCAAATTATCACACACAATGTCTGAATGCATGACTCTAAAGACAATATTCTGCCCCTAGTGTCTCCACTTTTAGGTGACACAAAGGAATATTGTTTTCCCTGGGTCCAAGAATATTTTGCCTGCTGCTTCTGAATGTCCTCAGCATGTTGCCATCCATTTCTCCTCCACAGTGCAAGGTCGAAGCTCTGTTTAAGCCATTGCTGCCTCTGACTCACATGCAGGGCTCACCCAGTGCTCCTCAATCTCAGCAAAGCCAGGAGTCATTCTGTCAAGTGGTCAGCTCTAACTCCATCAACAATGGAGGGATGCTGTAAGTTCCACACCTCACAGTTTCTTTCTGAAAGCTTGCATCAGTTGGTTAAATAACTGATGCAGATTGATCTGTCAACACGATCAATGTGCATTTTCTGTCTAGATATGGTGGGAACCTAAAATTCTTTTGGAATATATTTTGCCAATAATTTCTAAAATGTATTGTGATTTGAAGCTATGACCGTTGTATTCTTCAGGCCAGGTTATGACCCCAGAAATAAATCAGTACCTTCCACTGGGATGGAGAGACCCACCGAGGGGGTCTATCCCAAACCAAAGAGAACCATATCCAAAGGCCCATCAGTGGACACGTCAAACGCTGTCAATCAGGTAATGTAGAGACAAACATGTGCAGCCTTCGGGCTAATCCAATTATGTAACATATAACAACATGCATGTCCTAAAGAGTCCATAAAAATAATAAACCATAACAAACCTGGTTCCCTTACACATAGCTACATTCAGTAAATAAAGAGACACGACCTTTTTTCAGTTTCAGGTTTTAATGTATCGGACCATGATGAAAATACATTTCATTTTTAGCAAGTTGTAGAATGACCTACAAAAACACACACTAGATTTTATTTGTTGAATAAAAGTTTATAGAACCACCAGCGATCCCTTGCAGTTGCAAGGGATCGCTAACTTGATTAGTTTCTGACATCATTAGGGATTACTGAACTAATGTAGTTATATAAAGATCTGCGTGGAAACTAGTTGCAAGGTTAAAAACAACCAACCTCTGACATCTGTGAAAAACGATTCCCAGGATGATTGGATCTCAGTCCACTGTTCTTGGTCTCAGGAACTGCATGCTGATGCCACCTCACATGTTTCTGTTGGTTCAAGGTCTGCTATTTGTGCTGGTCACTTCATAACATCACTTCAGTTGATCTTAACCAAGAGACTGCTTGCTTACTGGTTTGATTGGGGTACTTTCTTGTTGAAACATCTTTCGTCTTGAGCAAAAGACAACACCTCCTAAAGTATTTTGATCAGTTCAAATGGATCTATGATCCTTGGTATCTGATAAATATACCCACCCCCAAAAACATAGAAAGCATGAGTACCAGCACAGTATACAGTGGCTTGTCCAGAAAATGATCCATGTCTCATTAGACCAGATAATACACTGGTCTAATGAGACCAGTGTATTATCTGTGTATTAATGTGACATTGTGACATTAATCACAATGTCACCTGCTTCAAACATTGTTTTCCAACAAAACAACTTTGCTGGGGCTCCTTGTTCTTATTGTTCTTATCTCCTTGTTCTTATTCTTATTGTTCTTAACTTGGCTTCACATAGTTCACACTAAAGCTTCTTATCTGATCAATGAGTGAGCCCGTCCCATTTTGGCTTGTCTTTGACCCATTCTCTCACTTCTTTCTGGTTTTTATTTTGATTTTAAAATCATTGCAGCAAATCCTTTCTGTGCTTTTTTGTTCTTACCTCTACACTTAACTGTTCAATCAAAGTACACTGTTCTTCCAACGTCTAAAATGAGTCTTTTTTCTTAGTCTCTGAGAAGAATGCAACAAAACTAACATGTACAACATTTGCTCCTTTCACCTTAATATGGACAACCTTCTTTGACACTATAATAGCATTTTTTTTCAATGAACGATTCTACTACACAGGACCAGCAGCATGCAAACTATGACATTTGGATCTGTTGGTTTTCTATAATTATAATTAATTTACTGGTGAATTACATTAATTACTTGCCATATAGAAATATCATTTTTATTAAAAATGGTGATTTATGAAGTTGCGATGCTGCACTCCTATTATTTTATTTAGATACTAGCAGATTGTCCTACATTGATATCATTTGTATAATGACAGAGTTTTCCTAAACTCTAATTATTATATCCCTAAAGCCTTTCATCTTGTAAAAAAGAAGTGATAATGCAGGAAGTAATGTGGAACTTATTGTATGTCCAGGAGTCAGTAGGGCTGAACAGTGTCAGCAGCACAGTCCCAGTCCCTGGTCCAGGTCTGGAGAGCCAGGGCAGGGCTGCTTCAATGCCTCGGCTCAATGTGGAGCTCCAGGTAACAGCTCTTCCTCATGTTCTCAACTGCAATGAATGTGTGTATAAATACTCCAGTGGTATTATGATTTGAGCTTACAGTATTCTGTCTCATCTTTGAGACAGAATGTTTAGGAGCATATTTAGGAGCTGAGTACTTAGTTATTCAGCTTTTGTTTACGCTCACTGCAAACCAGGTTAACTCTTATCTTGGGAAATAAATGGGATTCTTGGTGCAGTCAGCTTTTCTGGACGTTAGGAGAACAACATTAAGGGCAGGGTCTGACACTGGATGTGGAATAGGGGTTAGACGTCTTCAACATGATAAGAGTCAAGTTGACTAGTAGCTGTTACATCATAGAAATACAAGAGAAAATCCTTCACATCAGTTTACAGGCTTTATTCATAGCAAATAAGAACAAAAGACCACTTATAAGTCTATTATACAGAATAAAAAGAAGAAACAACTGAACACTATACTTCAGCAGCAGTAGAGCAGAGCGGTGATCTTTTTTCTTGTGGACTGAAAAGTTGCATTCTGAGTTTTTTTTTGAACACCTGTTGGTACTGATGATTGGATACATAGGAGTCAAATTATTACATTGACCACAATGTAATAATAACATCATAAACTTATTGGGGCCTGCCGCAGCAGTTCATAGGCATAGGAATGCTAATGTTAGCCAAAAGGCTAACATTAGCATTTTTGCTAATTTTAGCTTATATACTAATGTTTACTTACTGATTGGAGTAAGTCCATGTTAGTCTGCATGCTTTTGATTCTCCACACACTATTGACTACATTGTTGCTTACTTTAGCATTGTTGCTGATGTTTAGCATCAGGACGGTGGGTTACAACCAACGGGCACACTTTGACAGGGCCCGTTTACATTTCTTCAGAAATTTTCTTGTTATAAACTGATCCTGATCTGTTTATGCAAGAAGGCGGGACAGCCCCATAAAAAATTACATTATTGCACTAAAGTAAATTTATTTCTAACTGTAAAATGTGCTTTCAAACAATTTCAAAATATTAGCTTACCATCTTTCCCACAAAACCTCAGAAGAAGAGTTACCAAAGCAGTGCAGAGAAAGAGCATCTCTGGAAGACATAATGCAGTATTTCAGCATTATTCGGGAATATCAACTGTCATTCAAACTGGTGAGCAGAATCCTTCTGAAGCCAAAATGTCTAGCTGAAACACACAAGGACATTTAGTCCAAAAATATAGAGCAAAGGCTTTAAAACAACCCCAGATCTCCCATTCTTATCCTTCGGTCTTCTATTCTAGCAGGACTGGTCTATGTATCCATGTTTTTATATGTAAGAAGTCAGTCATGGGGTCTGCGGTGCAAGATAATCACTAACATCATTCAACTTGGATGAAGGCATATTTGGACTTCCTCTCTATTCCTGCAGTCATATCTTGTTTCAGCTCCCTCAAACTGAAGCATCTGCATTATCATGTTGAGGGGAACACTCACAACAGTCCAACTGTAATATCTCTCCACTGTGGGCTGACCTCTCAACCTGGCCTCTGTCATGTGAATGCTGGATTTCATCGTTGAGATCAGAAAAACTGGAAGTGTTTGCTCCTGATAAACTGCCATATTGGGGACCAATGGCATGCAGACGTTTGTTCAATGCACAGACGTTTGTGTGTGATCTAAAAATGTTTGTGTCTGTTTTAGAAATCTTTTTCTTTTTTCTCTCCTTTTTTATCATCTTAGTTTTTCTGGGTTTTTTTGTGATGAAACCTGATCTCAATGAACAAGCAGGCCACTGAACCCTTTTTTGGATGACATACTGAATATTTTACCACATCTTAACACATTAACCTGTCCTTGAAGCCTCTATGTTTCAGTTGGCATACTTAAAGGACTTCCTGTTCATCAAACTCAGGCTGAAACATCCACAGAAATATAAGAAGCAGCTCATTCCTGAGCAATCTTGATTTATTTGTGTCTTTAAAGTGCTCTCTGCAGTTCAAGTATGGAGCGCTGTTGTTTGGCCTGCTTTCACAGCAGAGAATTGTACAATAACATGATTAAACCCTGGCCAGCTGCCAGCCATTGGTTCAGTGATGCTTTCCTCCCTCTGCCTAGTGAGAAGTTGCTCTAAATGGGTCTGGACTCCACATTCACTGAATGGTAATTGGGTTACGGAGAAAGGGAAATCTGCAGTGAAGGATAAATGAAAGGATGGAAGATATCAAAGCATGCTGACCTGCTGTCTTCGTTTTCTCATCTTTTGGAACGAAGACCAGGAAATCCTTCAGCCAATTCAATTAAAGTTGGCCTTTTGGAAGCAGCCTGCTAGAGTGTGATGGGAACTCTAGAGTGCAGCCAGAGTCATGGGTCCCCACAGCAATCATTTACAATGTCCCATCTTTATTTTTTATTTTTTAAATTTGTGCTCAACTTGTTCAAATCCTTTTATGACCTCTGCTATGACCTCTACTGTTATCTAACATTTTGTTCTGCAGTGACTGTTTTGGATTGTAAAAACCTTTAATTTTCTTAATCATATTTAATTTTCTCATGAACTCATTTTTAGGATGGCATTAGCTGTAAGTCATAATCATCAAGTTAATACTTTGAATACATCACTGATCCTTAAAAAGGTTTGCGTGTATGAAAATTGGTGCAAACTTGATAGCAATCACAAAGCTGATCTACAAAGCAGGCACAACTAGGATGCTTAGCAGGCGTAATACATTTAGCATGTCTGCCGTCATGAATATGCAGAATAAATGCTGATCATCAGAAAATGCTAAATAGTGGGAGCAAGAGATGGCAATGTAATGATGTAATGAAATGTGTAGTGCCACAGAAATAATTTGTGTAGGATGTGATTCTCATCCTTTTCTTTCTTTGCTCCTTCAGTCTGGTCGTGATGCTAGCTCTATAAGACGCTCTGTTACCACTGTAGCTCCACAGCGGCCACAGGAGGTTAACCTTAGGGACTACACCCTGGAGAAACCTCGTCAGGAGAGAACACATCACCATCACCACCACCATCACTGCCACCACCGCAGAGACCGAGACAAAGACAAGAGACAAGGGTCTTTGGATACCCCTCTTGGGAGCCAACCTCCCAACTCAGCTGGTCAGTCAGCAAACACTACAGAAAGTTGTGTTTCTAAAGAAGCTCACTTTGTAAAATAGTGGATTGACCCATTGTGTCAAGTGCAAAACAGTCTCCCCCTACTTTTACACTTTTCTTTGATATGTTATTTTTCTATCAGAAAAAGACTTCAACAAAAATAATGCCATGAAAACTACTGATTAGTACTGAAACCTAATGAATTAAAAAATAATTTCAGTTCAGTGCATTTATGTTAATCCTATTCTCATATTATTTAATCTCAAGGCATATTACAACACAAACATGGCAGGACTGGTCCAGGACTACTTTCACTGGGAAAGAGAAATGATTAGCAGTGATAGTTTCTGCAATGGCTTTGTCTATGAAAGGCACATAGCTAAACACAGACTCTTTGGATCAGGTGTGTAATCCTGAAAAAGAAAAACAGAGAGGGAACATAAAACTTATGACAACAGTAAGTAAAAACTAGAAAATTCCTGAAGAAATTTAACTGGGGCCTGCCAAAGTGTGCCCGTCGATTTGGGCCCAGTTTTCTGACGCTAAACATTAGCATCAATGCTAAGTTTAGCTAACAATTACAAAATAGCATGTGGAGAGAATCACAAGAATGTTAACTAACATGGACTTGCACCATTCAGTATGTTAAAATTAATGAATTAGTTAAATTGAGCCAAAATGCTAATGTTAGCATGAATGCTGTCAGTAGCATGTAGGGCAGGGGTGGGCAACTCCAGGCCTCAAGGGCCAGTCTCCTGCAACTTTTAGATGGATCTCTACTTCAACACACCTGAGTCAAATGATGAGGTCATTAGCAGGACTCTGTAGAACTTGACTGCACTTAGGAGGAGATTCAGCTGTTGGATTCAAGTGTGTTGGACCAGGAAGACATCTAAGAGTTGCAGGACGCCGGCCCTCGAGGATCAGGATTGCCCACCCCTGATGTAGGGCATCACTAGCATGTTGTCTGTCATTGACTTACTCCATTCAGTATACTAAATATGGCTAATACGTAAGAAAAATAGCTAATAGCTTATTTTAGGAGAAAATTTATGTTGCCATGGTAACTCAGAATCCCAATAAAAATAATATCTCCCTTCTCGAGATCGAGCCACACGTTTTGATACCATTTTTATGGGGGTACATGCAGCGGTAATAATGCTGCTTTGCAAGTCAGTCACTGTCCTCCCTATGCATTGCTATGGCAGGCCACAATGGTGCATAAAGGGAGAGAAAAGCAGAGTGAGAGTAGCCTAAACCTATGACAGCATAACTACGGAGATAGTTCAGGATACCTTAAGCCATTAAGTCTAGTTTTTATCAAAAAGACAAGTTTAATGTAATGCTCTCAAAAGTAGAGAGGGGGCCTGTACTGTGTTTGTTCTCTGAATTGTATATTGAGGTGTTTGGTTTTTTTGTCCTTACTTCTCTTAGGGCAAAGGATGAAATTTAGCTATTGTGCTAATTCCTGCATATTTACACTGCTATAAATTGTTGTAGTATTGGTTAATATGCACTATCTTAATCAAATAAATCACTAAAATTAAATAAAAATATTCTTTCCGTTTAAGGTGGACCAGAAGAGCCAGCATCTGAACCTGCTGCCTCCAGAGCGCGAGCCCATAAACGTGGGCGCTCCCATGAAAGGAAACACCATCACTCCTCAGCAGACAAGCAATGCTACTACTCCTGTGACCGCTACTGCAGCCGGGAACGCTGCTGTCCCAAATCTGCTACTGCCGCCTGCTCCTACCGAGAGGAGCAGGAAACCAGCAAAAAGCAGGTAGGAGGCTGCAGCTGACTGGAACAGAACGGATGATGGAGAAGCACTTTCCTATTTTATTTGGATACATTAAAACCATTTGTAACATAAACATTAGAATTCATTGATTATCTTTGTAGAATGTACTAATTGCTTGTTGGAGATTATGATTGGTAGTTTCATTAATAATTCAAAATATCGCTCTATACTCACATAAAAAACACTACCTCTGTCATTTCTAAGGTTTAAAGGTTTTGTTTTTACATCTAAAACAAATATTTCTCAAATAAAGTCTATTGTTACAATCATAGATCCTTTTAGCTACAAATATTAGCCCCTTTCAGATCAGATTTTTTCATAAGTATGCACCCACAAATATGTCACTTAAGATACAGTAGCAGGTCATGTGAGCTTCCTGAGTGTGCAACTGGGATCACAGAACCAAAGATGTGTGGCACATAATTGGAAGATTGGCTTGTGGCTCTTTCTGTTCCACAGAGAGCAATAAGGTCCCAGCATGGAATGTTTGATCCTCAGCTGCTTGTATGGAATATAATAGAACGTGTGTAGATTTTGGATAGGATATCTGATCTGAAAGGTGTTATTGTCTGAAGACATTTTCTACTCTGTCTTTCTTTAGTACAGTCTCTCATTCGCTTTCACTTTTTTCCCACTTTCTCTTTTCATCCTTTTTTGAATTTTTGTCTCATTCCCATATCATTGGTGTTTGTTCTTTTTTTTTGGGTCTTCTTTGTATTTTCTGTTCAACTTTGCTTCCCATCATTGTTTGTATCTCTCACCTCTTAATGTATGTTTCTTTCTGACCCTGTCCTTGTCTTCTTGTCAATCCTTTTTCTTTTCATACATATTTTGCTCATTGTTCTGTCATTTCAAATTGCTTGTTCAATTTTCACCTAGGGCAGTGGTTTGGTTAAAGGCAGCCAAGATGCATCAAGATCCGGTTCTAGCACACCAAGCCGTGGACGCCGGCAGCTCCCACAGGTCCCACACACCCCACGGCCTGGGGTGGGATATAAGACTGCATACCCTTCTCAAGTGCACTTTGTGTCTAGTCAGGCTTCTCAGAGTCCTGGCCGACTAAGCCGTGGCCTGTCGGAACACAACACTCTCCATCATAGTGGTTCCTACTACTTCCCCTGCCCTGTCACTCGTATCAGCTCAGAGCCCTTTCTGGGCCAGGGCCATGGTGAGGCCCTGGACAGTTCTTACAGCAGCTTCCAGAACCAGCTGGATGTCTTCCAGGATGTGGCATCACTGTCCCCTACCCCTAGTGCCGAACAGTCACCCCGGACCACACTGCCTCGAAGGATGGGAGCCCTACATCCAACTTTTGGTGTAGACCCGAGTGTGCCCAATGGGTACCACTTAAGTTTAGGGGGCAGCACCAGCCCAGGCACTGGATACAGGGCACTGAGGTACAGAAGGTAGATGGGAATGAATGGTGCTACCATGGCTTTAAAACAACCTTTTTAATGCATTTTTGAGGCATTATGATGGGTTTTATCAGCTTTTCTGAAGGCTTTAGTTTACATGGTCAATTTGTGTTTAATACTGTATTCTAGCTCAGAAAGTTAAGGTGATGTTTCACATGGGATTCTAAAACAAAAGAGAAAAGACATTTCCTTTTCAATAGGAGACACATTTGTCTGGCAGTTGTTAGGGTGTTTTTTTACCTCAGTGTTTTGTCGAAACCACCATATTGAGTTTGAAGGAATAATGAAATGGGAGAATAATTTTCTATGTTCTAGTAATAATACCCTATAACCTCAACAGATAAGAGTCTTACAGTTTTTGATAAGACTTATGCAGACCAGCTGTATATTCAAATTCAGCCTTTATTTTGCCTTATTTAAATGTAGCATTCAGTTCGGGACATGGGTTTTTTCTCATGATGGCCATTGTGCTACACATAATGCCTTTTGCCATTGTGGAAAAAAATGAGTTGTGGTGTGTGTATGCAGCTAACTTTTTGACCAATAGTTCTTTTATTAAAACTTAAAGCTGCACTAACTTGTCCTTCCATAAGACAGCAATTATAACAGATTCCCCCTTTTTAATGATTATTTAACAGGTTCAAATAGCCATCTAATTCTCCATGTTGGTGATGAGTCCACTTGGTTTTGTTTAGTTATGGAGCTTACACTGTTCCCAAGTATTCATGCAAAGTGAACTCTTGAGATTCTGGGAAGGATGTCTCTGAACAGACATTTTTAGTATGCTAAACACAAAATACCAGCATGTTATTTTGATAATTTGTTTATTTTTCTTTTTATTTCAGACAGACATTTCACCAACAAGACATAACAAAGCAAGACTTTCATATTTATAGGTGTAAATACAACACCTTATTACCAAATATACATGCTCAAATACATGTAAATACTCCACTTGTTTGGTGACTGTGAGCCTGAAAAGGAGCATGATGAAGTTTAACTATATAATCATATTCCGCTTCCATTCAGTAATTCATAACATAAATAATCTTCCCATTTTCCCATATCCCTTCTAAATAAAAATAGTTTCTGAACCAGATGAAAGTAATACACACTCTCATATATGCATCTATACACATACACATCTACTTGTATATATACATATGTAATGTATACACAAACACACACTCATGCACACCCCTAGACCCGATTGCCCAAGTCATCCACAGTACTGTAATTCCCAGCCAAATTCATCACCCCTGTTCATCCATTTATAATAACCACTTTGAGGCTTTACTTAAAATATCTCATGCTTGGACTTTGCTCCAACTCTTTTGTGAGTTCAACAGTTAAAGGTCTGAAGTTGAGGTTTTCTCTGTAGTCATATCCCCCCATTCTATCAGTAAGCAATTTTTGAATATTTTCTGGTAATAGTTTGTCTCTTACTTTGTATACAAACTGTGCAGTTTGAAACTCTTCCAAATCTGGGAGTTCAAGCTATTTTAGATTGCACATATTTAACATGAGGTTTCCAACAGATCTTATTATGAATCGATACTCCTGAAAAACAAATTTCAGTAATTCTCTCCACATTCACATTATCAATTATTATTTATAAATCACTATCCCCTTCACAATTCCCAATTAACATAAACTTGGTTTTATCTAAATGTTGTGGTAATTTATTAATATCAAACCACTTTTTTCAATTTACATAGCTCTAAATTAATTTCTATCAAAAGCTGCCATAAATTTTCACCTGTACAAAACAAATTTGTATCTGCAAATAAAACAAAATTAAGTATCCTGGAAACCTTACATATGTCATTTATGTATAAAATAAACAACTTTGGTCCCAATACTGAGCCGTGGGGAACACCACAAACAATGTCCAGGCATTAGGACTAGAAATCACCCAATTGCACAAATTGTTGCCTGTTGCTGAGATAACTTTTTATTCAGTGCAAAACTACTCCCGTTAGACCATAGCACTCGAGTTTCTTGATGAGAATTTTATGATCAATTGCATCAGATGCTTTTTTTTAAGTCAATAAATATTCCAACAACAGGTTTCTTTTTATCTGATGAACTGGCAGCCTCTTCTTTTAATTGAAGAACTGCCATCACTGTGGATCTGTGTGACCTAAATCCATACTGACTCAGCGAATAGTTGGTGTTTATTAATAAATCTATCCAATCTGGCAACAAATATTTTTTCCAAAATTTGGGAGAATTGTGGAAGTAAAGAAACAGGTCTGTAATTTGTGAAATTATGTCTGTTCCCAGATTTAAAAAGTGGGATGACTTTTGCAATTTTCATTTTTTGTGGAAATATATCAGTTCAAATTGACAGATTACAGATACAGTATACGTTAGCGGCTGGATAATTTACACAATCACCTTCTTTATTATTACCATGTCAGTACCATCACAGTCAGTTGACCTTTTATTATTACATTTACTTGCTATATCTATCATTTCTTTTCCTTCCACTGCAGTGAGAAACATGGAATCTGGATTTCTGCTAATTAATTTATCATTTAGTGTTTCATGTGCTGTTGGCCTTGTTAGAACATTAGTAGCAAAACTCCCTCTGTTGTTACACCGTAAAGTGTAGCTTTTATTTTATTTTTCACAGTATTATTTCAGCCTTTTTTTGAATCAGTGTGTAAAGATGTTTAGTTAGCTAAAGAGGAACAATTAATCAATAGAGCCTAATGTATTTGACAGGAAACATTTTTGTTTAGCATGGATGTTTTAGATTATTTCAAACATGTACATTAGAAACTCTTAACCAGCCGACAGTGAAAATGATTCAGCTGTGTCGCATTAGAGCTGCTAAGGAATTCACAGAGAAGATCATGCTTAGAGATTTAAAAATCAGAATTTTATGTCTGATTTAAAATCATCTTCTCTTGTAAATCCTTGACCTGCCAACACAGATTTTAGCTTATTCCTATATCTGCATAAGACTGGAGCACTGAAAATTATTTATTTTAATCTTCCTGCTGTGAATGGCTATTAATTATTTATATTGGGAGCAGCAGTGATGTCACAACACTCACGTGATACAGCAGTTACTTTTAAACAGGATGTTACTATTTTAAGACAAAAGCAAAGTTATTCTTGAGTTGATATTTTAAGATGGCTTTTGCATGTTAAATTACCACTTAGCATTTAAAAATAGAGTTCTCACCATGCCTTAAGAGAATGTGATCTTTACCTTAGCTCTGAGATTTCTGCCAACATTTCAAAATCTGAAATGTCTCATAATGGAAAAGGGGTTGATTAAAAAAAGAGCAGCTTCAGGTGTTAAAGTCTGTCTAGTCTTCCTGTTATCTACTGAATCTCCTTCTTTCTCCCACTCTTTCATTGCCGAAATGAATCATAGACAAGTCTCAAAAATGTCATAGAAAATTCAGCTTAAATACCTATTTTCATTTTTAAATGCATGACCATATGTGGCCTAATAGCAACTAAAATGATGTGTTTACTCATTAGGAAAGATTGGAATTTGAGTTGTTAACTGTACAGACACCTACAGGATCACAAAGTTAGTTTCTCTGTGAATCTCGGCTTATGTATCATCCTCGTTGATTTGTGGGCCAGCTATGGGAGTGCTTTAGGATTCTTGCTGTGCTGCTGTGACAATTGCAGATCAAGGAACAAAATGTTACTGAATAAAAAAAAAAACTTAAAAAGAGATCTGGGAGAATAGCTACAAACTAAAGCAACATGTAACAATGCGTTCCAAGTTTGGTTGTTCCTTACTATAAACTGAAGGAAGACCAATTCTTCAACAGTTATGCCCTTCTTTAGCTTTTTTTTCCACCAAAGTGCAGCCTCTGATGAAATATTGTAGATAATTGGAATTACTAGAAAGTGTTGTTTCAGGTTCTTGAAGATTAACATTGCATGCTGGTCTACACACACCATCATAATATTCAGCAGGAGATCACTGTTACTTTCCCAACAACGGAAGACATACAGTGCTTAAAGTAGCTTTGGACCAATAATGTGAGCCTGACAACTGTGTTTAAAATGATTCATAGGTTAACGTTTCCTCTTCCAGGTTTCTCTCACAGCCAACAGCACAACCATCACCACCCACTTTGTTTGAGTTAGCTGCAGCGGAAGTATGGTGGTTTCAACAGAATAACTAGTGCTGTAAGTCAGGGGAAGAAGACAGAATAGCAGATCAGAGGATCAGTGTAGAGGACCTCAGACTATACAACACTGTAAAACAAACTGTCGCTCTTTAGTTTACAACTCCACCATTCCACAATGACATCTGATCTTTTGCAACATTCCCTGTGTCAGTTGAACAGATCAATGCTGGCTGACAGTCGGCACTTCTGTTTTTCTCAAATACTTCTTTCTTACAGCCTTTACAAAGCAATGCATGGTTAGCTGACCAGTGTGTTTTCTATAAGAAGTTCATTGTGAATAATTTTCTTCTGTTGTATCCATTTGTTGAATAACATGTGATAACACTGGTGTGTTTTAAGTGAACTGTTTACAGTTTGCCATTGTTTCAGGTCTATTTTTTACAGATTTTCTTTCGTTTGGAATGTTTTAAGACAAAGTGCCTATCCTTTTAGATTTATATAATGTAGAAAATAATGCAACATCAACTTTTTTGTAATGCATCCACACCAGAATAGACAGTTGATTTATTTTGTATGGAGCTCTGCAGGAAAGCATGTTGCACAGAAAGCCTTATCTGCAAGCAACAACTATACCTACAGTACGCTTGGAAATCATGAATTGACAAATGACCTTAAAAATGTTTTTTCTTCTTTTTTTTTTTATTTACATTAACAATATTGTGAGCATTTAATTCCTTGTAAAACCATGGACTCTGATGTGAGTAAAATAGTGTGCATGTTTAGAGTGTAGCTCTGGTCAAACACCTGTATTTTTGATAAAGATGTCAGAGTATGCCCCCAGGAAGCTCCTGTTTATTCACAATGTTAACCCATATGGGGGTCAGCTGATGTCTGACTGGACAGCAGAAAGCATGTCTGAGCGAGGGCTCCGAGCACAGAGAATGAACGTGGCTTGCTCTGTTAGTGTGTGTTGAAGTGTGTAAACTGCGAAGCACAGATTCTTGCATATCTTTTTTGTATGTGGAACTTCACTCATTTACTTTGTTGCCCTTGGAGGCAACTAGCAAAAAAAAAAAAATGAATGTCATAATATCATGCCAAGGCACTTGAAGCCACTGCTTTCATTGCCGATTTATTACAGTAGAATACAATGGCACTATTAGCTGTGTTCAAATTACCACTCAATATGATGCATGCTTATGTGTGATGCCAGTTACAACTGAGTCTCAATAGTTGAATAATTTAGCTACATAAAAAGAAAAATAATAATAAAGATGAAGAGGATGAATGCAATGGAATCACTTACCTTTTTCTGAATAATTTAGATTAAAATTAATATAATTGGGCTTTTATTTCAGTTTGACTTTTACCATTATAAATAGTAAAACAAGTTTATTGCCTATACTCCCAACAAAAGCATGTTATTTTAATGTTGGATTGTATAAAAGTGGTCCACAAAAGAAGAACTAAGTAAAACATTTCATCACCTTACCAACTTCAAAGATCAAATGACGAATAAAAATAATTTAAGTCCATATAATTTATTTTCTTTAAATGTGGATCAGGCTGCTTAGCTACCTATATGGTGTAAGGTAACATCCCATTTCACACTTACACCAGCAAGACAAGGAAGTTGAAAAAGTTGATTATATGCAAATATCAGATTTTTCCATTAGTCATGGTGTTTTAATGAGTGGAACAGTATAACTCATCTCACGTGGTTTTATCAAAACATGAGGAAATGTCATCCAGGAGTTTGATATTGTTTTATGTTGCTCTTGTCTTTCAATTGCAGCAGATAATCATTATTATTGCCATTATTTTTAGTGTCCTGTTTTTTATTTCCAAGGTCATAGTTTTACTGTCATTTGGTTGTCATTGACACAAACATTTTGGCTTAAAATGAGTGGAGTTAACCATCTAATATCTTTATTAGATAAATGGCACTAAATCTTTTTTAAAGTTTTATCACCTCTTTTAAGGTGATGGTTCCCACAATTTAGGGCAGGATGCAAAGTTATTTAAAAAATTAAATAAAAAATGTAATCGTATACTGGATAAAATGATGGAATGCTTTTAAGGCTGCAGCAAGCTAAAATTTTAGGAACAACTGGTTGAACGAATCAAGACAAATAATTTTAAAAGTGGTATCAAAACATCTTTTGGAATCTCTGTTGGGATTTGTCAACGTATGAATAGATACTGATGAATCTGTGGCGATCCTTTTTAGCAAAGCTGCTTTAACTTATCAATATGGATCATAAAATTTGGACACAGCTAATATGTGAACAAAAATAAAGCAGCCAACAGGTTTTATGGAACTTGTCAGAAAGATATGTTGTGCTAATGTGGAAAATCCATTTTGAAGTGATGCAACCCACTGTAGAAGTAGCAGATAAGTTGTGATCCATGAAGGGTCATAATAAATGTGAACATGTAGGACATGTAGAACGCCACCGATGATGTCACAGAGTGCCCACTGGTGGATCTGTGTTTCAAGTTTTGTCTTCAAGTGTTCATGTGAGGCCTGTGAACTGAAGCTAAGAGCTGTACTTTGCACTGACCAGGACATCATATGAAGGCTGCTCTGCACTCAAAGAATAATTGTTTTGTTCATCTTGACTGACAAAGGATCTTGAAAATTATTGGCAGATTTATTTGTTTCCCATTATGGCTGTGCAAGATGGAAGGAATCTGCAACAACAGACTGAATGGATTGCGGGTTCTCTGAAAGCCTGTGTCTTTGGTGGTCTACAAGGAAAAGAAGGGAGAAGAAGGCCAAGAAAAGTAGGGCTATGCAACAAAACCTCCCCAGTTCTCCACCCAGTCCATTCTGTAGCTACTGATTCAGGCTTCAGCATGATTGTGACCAAATGTTTTGAAAAAACAAAAAACATGCAAACAAGAAGGCTTGAAATGTATTGAGGAACAAAGTGTAAACAAGAAACCAATTATTTGGGACTGTAGCAACTTTATACATGTATTTGCATGCACAATATTTACCCACGTTAATGTCAAATGAAAATCCCTTATGGGAGGAGATGTGTTATTCTCTTTGGAAAATAAAACAATGCTTTTTAAAACCAACATGTTTTATGTCTCAGCTATTTTCATATTCTTCTGCTGAAACAGTTATTTGCTGAACTTTCTGAGGTCTGTATTGCATCAAAGGATATGTACCTCTGTCTAAGATGATCACCTGGCTTATACCCATTAGATCCAAACTTCTGGGTTGTGCATATCTTTTGGGGTGTGCATTTGGTTTTTACAAAAATAAATAAAATAAAAAAACACCAAATGTTTGCATGTTCTAACTGTACTGTATGTGCATGGAGGAAATCTGGTGTTTTTAGAAACACTGTGCTTGTTTTTATCATTTTTAGATTTTGTACGATGGGGTTTAACAATGCTTATTAATATTTAAGTCACTAATTATATGGGTGTAATCTAATGTCTATTTAAACAGACATTTTCAGTTACGGAGCAGAATTCATTGTTTTTATGCTCTAATTTTGTGCCTTTAAATCTTTGCTGTCACATTTCAAAACCTTTCTGACATCAAACTTTGCTTTGGAGCTGCATCAAAATAATACCTGCTGTTATAATTGAATGCTGATTTTCCCAATGTCATTAAAGTCCTGCTATTATCCTTATGGCACTTAAACACCTATTGAATGTGAAAACACAAAATCCTGCTCTCCCACTGAAGAAACAATTATCTGAATGGTAACAATAAATTACCCCCTTTTAAAATTTTTGGCACTTCATCCCTTTACTGCAAACCTCCCGTTGGTTGTGGGAATTTAGTGTAAAATTAGTTTCTCCAAATTTCATGTCTACTGACTAAACTTCAATTTTTAAGTTGTTTCTACATTTTGTATGAAGCCCAGCTTCTTGAAATAAACTTTCAATTACATTTAATCGACTGGATACCTATATGAAGTCTCAGTCATGTTGAAGTGATAAATGTTCACACAAGCTGCACTGAGTTTTTTGTTGGATACATCCTCACAAGCAGAGATGGGAGAAAAAAGTATTTATAGCCCTTGAACTTTTCCATGGTTTGTCACATTACAACCACAAACATAAATATATTTCATTAGAATTTAATGTGAAAGCTCAACACAAAGTGGTACACAATTGTGAAGTAGAAAAAAAGTTAGATGATTCAAAAAATGTTTACAAATAAAAATCTGAAAAGTGTGGCGTGCAAAAGTATTCAGCCCTCTTTTCTCTGAGTGCAACCAATTGCCTTCAGAAGTTGCCTGATATCTGATATCAGGCAACTTCTGAAGGCAATTACATACTGCTGGACTAAATAGAGTCCAGCAGTATGTAATGTAATGTCAGGGGGAGTCTGTCCACGGCACAAATGTTGTCTTTATGGAAAAGTGGAAAGAAAAAAGACATTGTCAAAAGAAAATCATAAGAAGTCCGGTTTGCAGTTTGACAGAAGTCATGGGAAGATGGATGGAATAAAGGGCAAAGTTGGAGAAAACCTGCTGGAGCCTGCAAAAGACTTGAGACTGGGGCGGAGGTTCCAGCAGGACAGCAACATAAAGCCAAGGCTACAATAGAATGGTTTAATAAAAAGATACCAATGTGTTAGAAAGGCCCAGTCAAAATCCAAACCAAAACCCAATTGAGAATCTGTGGCAACATTTGAAAACTGCTGTTCACAAACGCTCTGCATCTAATCTGGCTGAGCTTGAACTGCTTTACAAAGAAGAATGGACAAACATTTCAGTCACTAGATGTGCAAAGCTGGTAGAGACAATGAAGACTGAAGACTATCTGCTGGAATTGCAGCAAAAAAATTGTTCCACAAAGTATTGACTCAGGTGGAGATGAATACTTTAACACAGCACACTTTTTTATTGTTTTATTTGTAAAAATAAAAGAAAAAAATGTTTTGAATCACATAAATTACAGTTGTTAAGCATGAGAGATGCACTCTCCTGAAAGCATCACTTTCACATTCCCATTACCAGGTGGAGCACAAGAATAAAAGGAACACATTGTTTGAGGAGGGGGCTTGGGGTGTGGCATCCTCAGTGTAGTGCAAAAATCATGATTGCATGAGAATTAAGAAATTTGTGGGCCAGATCTTACTGTATAGACAGTTAAACAGCTCATGTGGGTCCACTCGACCACTCTTAGAACTACGGGAGGGTTCAGACTCTGTTCATTCATTTTTAGCTTACAGAAAGAGCGCCAAGCCACCAAATGAACAAAAGTAAACTGACCAATGATATTTAAGCTTAGGATTTGTGAACTCTCACCGACTCACAGATGTGGGCTGCGAACAAAATGTTTTGACACAAATTATTTTTTTCTCCACAATTTTGTTAATAGTAAAGAGGATTATACAATAAAAAATCCTATTTTTTCTTATTTTTTTAGGTATGCACAGTGTGTACAGCTGCAGGGGCTACTATGAGTACCATTTCTTTATTCTTGAAGTGGAAAATTACAATAAGGTCACATCTGCTAGTTGTATTGCTATATGTTTATTCTAAGTTCCTGTATAGTCCCACCAAGACAAAGCTATTTGGGTTACATGTACAAGGTTGGAAGTTGTTTGCCACAGCTGCATCAGAACCAGACTGTCTCGCCCCTTGTTTTGGAGTTATTATCCTTGGTATAAAACTCATGTGTTGTCTCTGCCTGGCAGAGCTTTTATTCAGAATTGCTTCATTATTGATTGTCCTACGAGCTCTCTGAGTTGTGCACAATTCATAAATAAACCTGATTGAGTGATTTTACCTGAACAGTGCTTGGAAATAGTTTTTGTCCACAACATACTCAAAAAAAGACACTTGGGGCATCAAGAAAGGGGCTGGGGCTCAAGCCCCCACCGCCCTCCCTCTACTCTATGATTTCACCACTAGCTTTCACTGCTGGTATAGTGTTGTTTTGGTGATGTTTGATGTTGATTTTGTGCCAAAAGTAAACTACTTGTGATTATGGCCCAAAAGTTCAAATTTCTATCAAACAATAAAGTATTCTCCCTCAAGGTTTTGAGAGATTTTAACCAGACATGTCTGTTTTCTTTTAATGATAAGAACTCCCTCTTACTACTCTGACACAACAGAATACATGAGATTTTTGACAATCCAGCACCAAAATGGTAACTCATAGCTTTTGCGCTGTTGCTGTTGGCTTCTTAATAGCCTCCTGCACTAGTTTCAGTACTATCATCAATTTACAAAACTGCTTCAGTACCTACAGTACCTGAAGCAGTACCTACAAAAGTTTACATACATGTCAGCTGGGATTCAGTAGGAACATCACACAGCCGTCCTGGATTCCTCCTCCTTGCTGAAAGGCAACAGCAACAGCAGGGAACAGCAACCTTGCCATACAGCCTGCAAAAAGAACCGTTTTTTATGCTGTTATTAACACTGCGATGCTAACTTTAAGGAAATGTGTCACATTCTTTCAGTTCATTAAGGTAAACAACTTTTCATAGTCATTGAATGTTCCGTTTTACTGACGGGTCTTTGAACGCAGCATGGTAACAATCTACGTGAGCTGCATCTCATTTCCAGCTGGAAGTGGGTGACATGCAGCCAGCATCTGGGTTTGAAATTAAACTTGTTTTTGCACAGCTGTTTAGCTTGTGTTTTTTCTAAACAGCGTTGGATATGAAAAGACCTCCGAACTTACTTTATCAACAACGGGCTGTTTGCCACTGAAACACCGACTGATGTGACTCTGTTTGTGGTGGATTTGTGAGCGCTGTACGCTTTAAAAAGTAAGTGAACAATAGTTTTACCTGTTTCTGTGTTGTTAACCTCTAAACTCTTGAACGGAGTAATGACGTGGGAATGGTGACGGTGCTGTACTTACAAAGAGCTCCTTTGTTTACCTTTGGTGTGTGTAGGCCTCGGTTATACTCGGTTCACAGTTGGTAAGTAAAGTCAAAAAAGCTTTAATTGAGAAACTTAAAGTGTCTAATGTCTACTGGCCACACCATGTCAACGTTAGTCATTCTAACAGTGTCTCTTTCACACAGAGTTATAACTAGACTGCTGCTATATAGCTGTTTATACTGAGCTAGCTGTGCTATGCTAACTACCAATACAGTTAAGCTAAGAGTACGAAGCGTCATATATTAGTCATGAAAACTACTAGACTTGGCTCAGATATTTGTGCTTTTTGTTCATGACATTTGACGTTGTCGCAGCCGCTCATGCCTGTTTCTTGATATGAATGTTGTTGCCCTGTTTGGATGAATATTACCGCCACGCCTCTTGTGTCAATACTTGGTTCCAGATATGCACGCGCCCAGCCTGCCGGACTACGTGTCTGTCCACTTCACTGGACAGCAGACTGGGAGCTACAATAATGGCAAGCAGTGGAGGAGACAGTCGTACTGGAGGGTAGGTCGCTTCCTTCTGATGGGAAAGCCATCCGTTCTGTTCTGTGTCCGGTCAAATCAAATGTTTTTCTAACTCATATGATCCAAGTATCTTCAGAGTCCTGGATGGTGATGCTGTGGTCAGGAAGGATTAATTTAACTTACCATAAGTCTAAAGAGGCCTCTGACTCTAGACTTGGAAATAGAAGGCATAGGGAAGCTGGTTACTGAACATTTATATGTTGGAACACATGCAGAACTATTTTTGAATTAAACCAGAATTAAAGCTGAATAATTATCATATGCAAAGATCTGCTTATTGCCAATCAGTGATTTGGTTCAGATTCCCAGCTGCAACCCTTCATCCTAGTACCTTTCCTCCCCAGAAACATTAGTCATCATCATCATCATCAGCTGAAAAAGTAGGGTTGCAGTTCTTCAGTAGTTCTAGCTCTCTCTTCTTCATCACTCCATCCAGCTTCTTCTTTCAAAACTCCAGATAAATTGCACAAGTCTTCGCTGAAGTTGCTCACAACTTTCTCTGTTTCTCATCCTTAGTTGTTTACGGTTTGACTTGCTCTGATTATGTCTCAAGTTTGCGCCAGTGTTTCATTTACTACAGACAAAAACAGCGATGCTCTGGAATGCTTTGGGATTTATAGCTGCCTGAGAGAAATATTTATTATTTAAAACTTTTGTGTCCTCAGAATGAAAGCACAGTAGTTCATCTTTTTAAATCTTGTGAGTGGTTTTATCATGATAGTGACACTTCAATCATTGTAAAGTAGTAAATGGAAATATTTGGTTATTTTCACAGTGTGAAACTGTTCAGCATTCCAGATTCTATTAGGAGACAGGACATGTTGAGTCACTAACCATCCTCTGTCTCAGTGAGATTCCCCTTCTGTGTGTCTTCAGAAATGGAAGCAGCTGTCCAGGCTACAGCGGAGTCTTTTCCTCTTCATGCTTGTACTGCTTTTCATCTGTGGCCTGGCTTCCTATTCTTCTGTTACCAAGCAGCTCCGAGGTAAACTTTCCTGTATGTTGGCAGGACAACCTTTTGCTTTTGAACCTGTTGGTGCTTTTGATGAGCACCAACAACATTGTTGAATGTTTACTGAACAATAAATTTGTCTTTTTTTGTAATCTGTACAATAAATACTGATTGTTGTTTTGCTTGTTTCAAGGTTTTGCAGTGAGAGAGCAGGAGACGGAGAGCAACATCCTTCTGAAACCCTTCAAACCTCATGTGCTGCCGGAGCCTGTCAAACAGGGCCAAGACCCGCTGCCTGAACAGCTGTCTCAGGTTACAAATCTGGCTTAGAATCACCACTGGCATCTATCACAACATACCTAAACACTTAACTCCAAAGAGAATAGCAGAATTTCACTGGAGCACTTAAGCAAAATAAAAACATCCTTTAAATAGTGAAAAGAAAACCAATGAGACCATGATATTTATAAACTCCAAAGTCTTTTAGCACCCTTTGTGAAAATATTTCAGAAATATTTATTCATTAGTAAGGTCTTTTTTTTTTTTTTTTTTTTTTTTTTTTTTTTAAAAATCATAAGGGGAAACATTTGGGAATTTTTATTTTTTCTCCATTTTGGTTTTTTTTTAAATATAATTTTAACCCCCATCTATATTTGTCTTTTTTT
>CAEFZY010077409.1:0-45059 GCA_903066815.1 Brachyrhaphis roseni
TATATAGCCTATATATAGTTTGTGTGTGAGAAAACATACTTAAGTATTACAGCACATAAACAAGAATACAGTTTGTTATAAAAAATTACATTAAAAAGTGGTAATCATTCAATTGCAAAAATTGACATTTTGTTGTCACTAAGTTCGATAATTATAACTTACAGCTCATAAAAACACCAAATTTAATTTTTGTATTAAACATGCTGTGTTATTGTTCTTATAATTTTCTAAGACACTGAATTTTAGGAATTCATTAGCTGTAAGCCACAAATATCAAAACCAACAAGTTTAAACTTAGGAAATATATCATCATGTTTGCAATGAATCTAGATAATATATGATTTTAAACTTTTTGAATTAAATTACTGAAATAAACATTTAATTAAGCGATTATTATGTCTCTATAGTGTCTTCTTTCATTTAAACCACTAGGGGTCAGTATACACACAGAAAACATGTTCTTCATAAGGCATGTAGTGAGATCAGTGCCACAGTTTTAGCTGCTTAGTAAAAGTCATAATGTTTCTGTCACTTTTCTACTCTAGATAAAGACTTTTTCTCAGAGTGTGTTTTACATCACAATGGTAATTTGCTTCAGGATGTTTTTGGTTATGGTCATAAATGGCTCCATTCACCTTCATTTGAACATCAAGCAGATCCGTTTCCCTGTAAAGACAATGACAGAAGCAGTTTAGATGAGCAGAACATGATGTTAAGCATAGATTACATTTATTGGGAATATTACCACCTCTTGGCTTTGCTTAAGGCATCAGTCAGTGCTTTTAGGTAAACAGAGTGATGCTGCTCTTGTAGCAGCTGGCTTTCATCGGTCCAGCAGTGACTCCAGAGTATGTCTGCTTCTGTGGGGAGGTTTTCTCTCATGGGTAATCTGTCGCAGCCATCTTGCGCCAAATGATCAGACTCAGGAACCACGTAGCTCTGGATGAAGAAAAGTTTTGGCTTGCCGACCATCATAGGACAAGTGTCACCTAAGAAGAGATCTCTGATGTTTTTGACAGAAAGACCTCTACCATACGAGTCCGTACCCAGGATACTGTCATCTAAGCTGCGGCTAATTATGCAGCAGACAAAAGCATCCTCGTTGCGACTCTGTCTGCGTTTAGAGACTTCTTTAAGAGTTTCGAAAATCTCATTAGCACCCAGCATGCTGTAGTAGAGAACGTTGAAGTGGAGAGACTTAAACACGTTTTCTAACATTCCTGAGGAAGAAAAGATGACATGAAATTATAAAATAGACATTGTGATCAGACAGTAAACAATCATTTTGTATATCACTTTATATAGATGTGAACAAACGTGTTGCCGCCTATGGTAAAGACCTTTAACATAATATTACTCTTGTTGTGATCGCGTAATCTCAAACTAGCAAAAAATATAACCATTGATTTAAGTTTTTGAACTATTGAGTGGAGAGAAAAAAATTCCTTCAAATAAATAAATATTGACAACAAAATCACCTTTCGCACAATTATTGGTATCACTGCTGTTAGCGTTAACAGTCTGTACTAAAAGCAATACCAACAACTGTTCAGAAAGCAGCATTTAATCTTTTCCAGTAACATTTCACAAAGTTTGGAGCGCAGTGAGAGAGAGATCTTAAATCATTCCTCTTTGCAGTTTGTTCACAGTCCTGAGACCTCTCTTGTGCGCTCTTCTCTTCCACTCATTGCTTTTCTATAGGGTTAACACCTAGTGGGTGACATTGCCCAAAAATTCTGTGTTCATGCAGAGATATGTTTTTTCCACCAGATTTTTAATTAGTTGATATTTTAAATCTCCTGGGTTTTCCAAAGCCATTGTAAGAGAGTTGTGAGGGACCCAAAGCATCACTGATCATCCACCTTATCCAACAGTGGACATGAGGGGCATTTCCATATCATATGTCATATTTGTAATTCATGGAAACAAAATGTGATGGATTAAAATTGAGAAGTTTTAAATACATCTGGTCAACTAAAAAGTCCATAAATTTAAAATCTTTTTTTTTTTTTTTTTTTTTAGATTTGTTTAAAGCTGTGGTCTCAAACTGCAGTCTTCGAGGGCCAGACTCCTGCAACTTTTAGATGCAATTATTTCTTAATAATTTTGTTTTCCCACAGCATGTTAACCTTGACCAGTGTGTGGGGAGGGCCTGCTTTGAAACACTTTGAAAAATAGCTCTGAAAAACTAACAGCAATATACAGCATTTCAGCTATGATGATGAAGAGAAATAAAAAAACAATATTGAGGTCCTTTGCACTTATGATGCTTCCATATTTTACTAAATATTTTGGATGAAAATCAAAGTTTTGTGTTGTTGTTTTGGTTCTTAAATGAATGTTTGTATCTCACCTCCATCATTACCTACACAGTCAATAATAACACAGACTCCTCTTTGATCGGCCCTTAAGTTGTACTGCTCTGGCTGACTCTAAAATGTAAAAATAAAACATACATGTGTCATTAATGCATCATTACAAACCCATCACAGTAATAAAGGTGCAGTCGGTCATTTACTGTGGGCAAAAACGTCAACTTGGGAGTTTTAATTATTTATTTAAATTATGCAAAATACAATTTTAATTGCCAAAAACCTTTTTTCTAACAAATACAAATTTGATGAAAATACTTGGGAGAGATTCAATCTAATGTTAATCAGATGAAAAGGCAAGATGAGTAGTAAAAATTCCTATTGATACTTAATCTAAAGTAAATAACAGTAAGGTGTGATGTAAAATATAACATATAATACCATTTTATGCTGTATATAAATTGACTTTTTTTCTATATTTTACTCACAGCAGCTTGACCACTGTGTTGTGGAGGGCAAGAGTGTTCAGATGTTGCACCTGTAAAATGAACAGAGAATGAGAGACAATTACTGTCCATTCTTATTAGCTAAAAGCTTAAAAAGATTACCATATAATATTCAAATATTTTCATTTTCTAACCAGTGTGCCAGGGCTGTCTTGACTCAGCACTTGTTTCTTGTGCTTTGATCTAAACTAGACAAATACTTTCTATAATTTGTTTAAAGTGTAATTGACCAAAAGTCCTCAGACATTTTTAAAATAATTTTTTCTTTTATATTTTTAATAGTCTTTATATATAAATGTTTGATCAGTCTTGATACGGTTTGCAATCAATCACTGCACAAGACACTAAATCTTTTGGTTTAAAAGCTTTTTCATTGGTGCTAAAATAGGATTTTATGCCCATCAAACTATATTTAGTATTTCATTTTATGCAGTAACAAACATTTGAAAACAGATGAGCAACCATTGAATCTGAAACAAAATTGCTTGCGATATTATGTTTTATTTTGCTAAATTATATTTTGTATGACAGACACAAAATTATGTCTCTGCATTTAGGGATTTTCATGCCTGCACAACTCATAGGTCAGTTTAAAATTGCTCTAAAGAAAGAAACCAGATTTATCTGAAATTATTCTGGAACAAAGACTGGACTCAAAAACCTTCAATAAACCTGAAGAAGAATCACTCGTCTGCTACTGTTAGCAAATAAATGATGCTAAATAAAGTGTACATGGCGACCATATTTTCTAATTAACCTTTAAAATCCTCATTATTTGGACAAACGTAATCATACTCAGACTTTCAACTGAAATAACTATCTGTAATAAAGAAATACTTTATTGAAAAGTAATAAACTATTTTTAAAATCTTTGGTTTTAGCTAGACCTATGGATTTGAATAGAAACTGTGAACAGGCCTTGGCAAGAAACATTTGCAAATTATGTTTATGAAACATAACAATAAATTATTGCATATTTAAATCTTCAGCTAAGAAAACTGCCTATAATTAGATCTGTTAGGTTAAATTTACAAGTCTGTGACCAACTCACTCAACAGATAGTTCTGTAACATAGTCAGAATATTTTTTGTACTCCAATTTAATGCTTGAGTTTGGTTATCCACTTGCCTTCAGGATTATTGTATGACATCCTGCTCAACAGTGTTTGGCACCAGACAGATTTTTATAAAAATCTTATTAAATGCCAATGAGAAATTGTATCAGCTAACCAACATAGATGAAGAATAGACATATTTGTAGTGTTTTGGACCCTCTTTTACTTCAAAGGTGTACTGTGATGTTAACACCAGATTATTTGAGTTCTTTAAGTTGTGACTTGGGGCCTACATGGTTCTTACCTGTCATTGTGCTACTCTTAATCAACCCTGAACCATTTCTCCTTTTGTTAGGACACATTGTCCTGCTGAAAGAGTCGCTCAGTAAAACCATTTTCATGACAGGGTGAATCTAGTTTTAAACAATGTAGAGGGATGTGATACATTTGCAAGTAACATCCACTTGGAATGCAGGACCCGTGGTTTCTCAGCGGATATCAACCTAAAACAATGCCCTGCAGCTGATGAGCTTGCATTTTTGTAATAGTGCATCCTGGTGTCACATGTTCCCCAGATAAGTAACACACACACACACCCATCCATAATGGTAAAGGTTAAACAGACCAGGTCACCTTATTGCATCATGGCCCATATGGTCCAAATGTAATGGTCATTTGGCCGCTATTACTTTTTTTAGTGGTGGACAGGGGTCAGCATGCGCCACTTGATAAATCTACAACTGTGCCTCAATACACACAATACACTGTACTGCACCGTTCTATCAAAACCAGTGCAAAAATCTTCAGCTTCATTGCATGCCTTATGAACCATCTCGGTCACCTGAGAATCCCCCCCAAAATTGTTCGTTTTCACTTCCATTTTCTAAGCACCTCGTGAATCATTTGAAGCATTTATATACTAACTTCTTCAATTAATATTCTCACCTGACATCTTGTAAGCAGCCACTGTTTTGGCCAGATCAAGCCGGCCAATATTTTGTAAACAGTCCTCAACAAGCTCTACTCTTTCGGGTGACACTGAATCCAGCTTCTCCAGTTCAATCATCACTTCCAAGAAGGTCTGTAACAGATCATCTGTAAGATTTTTCATTCAGTCAAAGTGAAACCTTCCCACTGTCAAAGCACATAGTCACAAAACCCCATACACACTCTCAGCCTGAAAGTAAAAGTATATATACGGGTTTACCTTGATATTTTCTGTTTTTTCATGGGATAAAGTCCTGCCTAATAAAAATTTAATTTGCTCCACATCCTCCATTTGGAGATTGTCACTTATAGTAACCATCAGTACTCTGCAAAAAGACAAACTGCATTAGTGAATGAAACACCAACTACTGAAACTGAATGTAAACAAAGTATATTACCTGAATCTTGGGAGAACTTGTCCATATGTCTGAATCTTCTTTTCTATCTCGTTTCTGCCCACTTTATAGACTCGTTTTAGAATGTCGTACCGTCCTAGCTGCCTGAGGATGGACATTATAAACAGGGGAGGATCTGCTTGAAAGTTTACTTTGACTCTTAAAGTCTCATTGACGCAAGCCAAGCTGCTGTCCGTAACCAAGCTCCCACAAAGGTAAATTGCCTTTTTACGGTCCCCAATTGTCAGATCCTCCGCGATAGCATTGATCCTATGGTCATATTCTCCAAACGGAAACATGCTGTTTTGTTGATAGAAGTAACTTCACGACGACTAAGAAAAGAAAAGAAAAGCATTAACCCAACATGGCAATAGTAAACGTCGAACTGAGTTTCGCGGTTGTTTATGATGTTGTCTCTAAAGTATTTATACAACGCGACCTACCTCACAGCTTCTGTAAGATGGCTTCAATGGAAACCGCAAACTGCAAGTGATGACGTTTTTGGGGAAATACCCAGAGGCGGAAGAAGACTACGTGGTGTATAATCACAGAAAACCCGTTTCTGGAAAGTGATTGCACATCTTTTAAAATGAACCTCAACTTTCATGACCGAGGGGGGGATTCTTATCCTGTAAAGCGAAAGTGAAGGAACAGCTGATTTCCGGTGCAGTCCATGGTCGAGACCAACAAGGCAAACTTCCGATTTCTTTGTAAAGCGGAAGCAAAACTTCGATACTTCAAAAGGACTTCAACATTTATAATTGTTTTAATTTGTCATGGTAATTTTTAATATGTACAGTTTAAAGTAGATTACTTGCCTGACACAGTGGCGGTGTTCTGGCAAGAGTTTTGTACTGAGAACCACCCCCCAAACAAGGGCTAAAAGTTATGTTAGTTTGTTGTCTTTATACTTTATCAACAGTTTTTAAAATTGGAATTTAAATTACATGATGCCATAAAGGCGAGCTCAGTAATATTTAAGAGTCCACAAATATTCATTATTGGAGGATGAAGATGACCTTAGACATGCTGTCCCTAATATGTCAGCTTGTATCACAGTCTCCAGGATCAAGTCATCTCCATTTGACATAAAACCTGCAGATACTTCTTTCTGTTTCCCAAAGAATCACCAATCTAATGTTTAGAACCCAGACCAAACTACAGTAGACATCTTGAGCTGTCTACTGTAGCATTCCCGCAGCCTTCTCTGATGCAGAACTCCTTCCTGCTCCACCCAAAGATGCACATAAACAATAAGCACACACAACAAGCAACTGGATAGGTAGCTGGGGCATGCTGGTTTCTGTTAGAGCAACATTTCCTCCTCTCTATGATTGCTTTCATGATACAAAATTGAGCAGAAATAGTGGTCTGTGATTATGTAATTTTCTCAAATGTCCTGGTTACGTCTCACTTGACATTGGACTCTCAGGGTAATGCTATCCAGGCCAGTCATATGGCATAGTGTGTGTGGCTACTCAACACAGGGGGTGCCAACTCCTCATTTACTATACATGCAAAAATACAAGTTGCACTGTGAAACTAATTCACAGTGCAACTTAGAGATAACAAAGCCTTTCTTTGTTTTTTTACTTGGGCACTCAAGCGATCCCTGCTGATGCTGTCCTGGGCTACTGCCCTTGATACCCTTATCTAAAAATGCCACTGGTCTGAGATTAAATCAGATGAAAATCTTTAGTCAGAATAATGAATTCAATTGTCACATTTAAGAAAAGAAGTGGTGATTTAACTCTTTTGTACATTATTGCATTTCTTCCTGTTATGCACTGTACTGTATAAGTTCAGACTTGAAATCGCGATTTAGAGTTTTCCTATGTCCGTGAATGCATCACTGCTACTCCCCCTGTAGATCGCCGAGTTCCGCTCGGTCCAGCCAATCGTGTTGCACTGTCTTTCAGCACCATTGCAGTGTGGAGAGATCATTTGAAGCTCGGAGACACACAGGGATCATTGGAAGGAAAAGTACCCGACCTGAGTGACCGCCCTGGGCAAACACATCTTCTGCCTCCCTGTTATACAGTCAATGTGTTACGGCTCGTTTGCCATTCTGCAGTCCAAGTGAGTATTAATTTTACACTCGAGCTGGGGGGAAAACAGAGAATTGTCCAGGTAGTCAGTCAGTCAGGGGGGCTGCTGGTGACTTGGAACATCATCAGCACTCTTGTGGATGTTAACCCGCAGCCAACCAGGAGACTTCCTCAGCGTCAGGTTGTGCCAGGACGGGTAGCTGGGGACCGCACACACACAGCAGATGCTCCCGGTGTTGGAGCTTGGCTGCCAGCAGTCAGCCTCAGTTAACCGAGCCTCGGCCTGGTCACGACTGATGAAAAGCGAGGATGTCAACCAGCTGCTGACAAGAAGAGGCATGCTAACGGTATGCGAGACGAGCTAAGGCAGCTAACTTGTGTTCAGGCTCAGGTTGTCGTGGCACTTTTTGTTTTAAATAAAACCTTAGCTAACAATAACCTAACTGGCTAACGAAGCTGCAAACCTCTGAATCGTCAGTATAACTGGTTAGTTAGCGTCAGTGTTTTAGGTTAAACACCACAGTGTGTTGATAGTTTTATTTCTGACCACCACACATTTAATCTTGAATGTTTGGAGTGTATATATGTCTTGTGTCGGTTTTTTTTTGTTTTTTGTTTTTTTGGGAAGGATGAACTCTTCCGACGGCAGAGCTGGCTGTATTATTTTGAAAAAATAGGTGCGGAAGCTTGAATTTTCTCTTATTTCGCCAGTTTTATGCAACATTCATATCTGATATGGCTGCAGTAGGTGTGCTATTATGTTATTTGCATTAACAAAGTTACTGCTAAATGAAGCAGTGCACTAATGAACAATGAGCAGTCATAACATTGCGACCGTGGTAGCTTAAGGGTAGTACATGTCCTCATTTTGTAACAGTGTAGTGGTCTGCTAAAACAATGAAGCATGAACCATGCTTCATTGTTTTATTATAGATGGCACTCTGTAATTTGCGACAGAAACATTCCTCCCGAGGAACCAGGATTCATGTAGGACAGTCTGGGAAAAGTGTAGAATATAATTGTTTTCCAGGGATATGTTGGTCTGTAAAAGAAAATAGTGTTGAAACATGTTTCCATGTATTCTCTTTAAAAAATATATTGCTATTCATCCATCCGTCTGCTATGTGTTTGCCATTTATTCACCTCTACATATAGCAATCTGACCAGCCATGAACCTTTTACATTATTTATCCATCAGCTTATTTGTTTATGTATGTCATTATCCATCCGTCTGGATGTCCAATGATCTGTTCGTCTCTTTGTCCATTCATCTGACTGTCCATCAATCGATCTGGTTATCCACCTGCCCATCCAAATATCTGTCTCATCGCCTTAAAGTCCATCTATCTCTTTGTTCATGCTCCCGTTAGTCTGCTTGTTTTTTAAAAAAAATTTTCATCTGCACATTCATCCGTCCATCATTCATCCAGCTATTCTTCCTGACATCCATTTGTCTTTCCATACATTTGTGTATCATCCATTCTGGGTCAGATAGAGTATCTATCTCACCATCTATCTATTCAATCTGTTTGTTCATCTATAACCCGTCATGTTCTTTTTTATACACTTTGTTCCTGTATGACTTTACCAATTTTCAAATGTAGAAAAAGTTCCTAAGTTCATGAACTAAAAAAAGATTGATTTGAAAATATTGAATTTTGACTGATATTTTTGGATTTAGAAAATATGTAGGAGCATTATTTTAATGTTCCCACATTAAAATGTTACTTCATGGCAACAGATCCCTGGCACAACGTAACAATTTCTCTATCAGGGAACAAATGAGCTGGAAATCTATTAAAAGCTCCTAAGGAACAGTAATATCACTTACTGTTTCCATCAGTAAGTGATAATCAGGTTCAGAAGGTTCTGTATTATTATTTTGTGGAACAGAAGATGAAATACTAGGGAAAGCATTGGCTTTTAGAAACGTCACTAACACTCTGTGTTGTTAAGTAAACCCTCCAAAACACTCCATAAATCAAACCCAGTTAACCCTAAAGGCACAGACGTATTCATATTCATCCAATGTATATTGAAAGAAATGTATTTTATAGACCAGCTAGAGGGTCTCTAAACACCCACCCAGAACATCATGGAATGGGTTTTAAATGAAGGCATATTCATATGTCAAAATGGTCCATTCAAAGCCCTGACCTAAATCTAATGAGGAATTTGATGCAAGATTTTAAAATTGATACTCATTGGTGCTCTCCATTTCATCTGACCGAGCCTGGGATATTTTGCGAAGAAGAGCGAGAGAAAATGTCTGCCCAAATGTTACCCAGAAGACTTGAAGCTGAATCTGCAGGTAGTGAAAGTTGTATGAACAACAACCGAAGGGTGCGAATATTTTTGCAAAATGCTGTCTTTGTTCTGGTGCCCTGCTAATGTATAATGTAACTAAGAAATCTCTTGTTGGACACAGATTCCTCTGTAAATAAAGATGTCCCAGTACCGCCATGGGGCCCTTTGGGCATTGAATTGGCAACTGTTTTAAAGCACATTGGCGCCGTTTGCCCAACCTGGGAGACCCCAGCTGTTTAGGATGGAAAGGGGCCTTCAAGCAACTCTCCTGTCAACAGAAATGCTTTATTCCTAATGGTGGTTAGTTTTACTTTAGTCAAATTGTTGTCTCATAGTGCAATGTCGTCCTTAGACATTTAATTATTTATCCTTTTTTTTTAGCTACTGAACCAGTGAATTAATTAAACATGATTTAAAATGATGACGCTGTAGATTGATAAGCTGCCATTAAAATAATGATGTAATAGGCAAAAGATGCAGAGCTGAAGATCTAGATAATTCCATGCCATCTGCTGCTCATCGTCAGCCGCCTTCTTCCTCCTCCTCCTCCTCTTCCTCCCTTGCTGCATCTCTGCTACCATGTGTTTTGGGACTGGGCTATCATCAGAGCTGTGGTCTATTTTAGACAGAAACTCCATTTACCCACTTAATCTGTGTCCCCGTCTGCAGGAGTTGAATTTCATGTGCTGCTCAGTGCTGTAATCTGTTCAGCCCAATATCTTTAATGAAGGCAAAGACTTTTATATACAACTGGAAGCCGCAGCAACAGGACCGTGCACTGTTTTAGTGACTCCAGTGAACTTTCTGTTAGCAAAAGTTTTATTATGTATTTGATGTAAATAATAATAGTTAGGTTTATTTGCAAGTAGTCTATCTGGACCAGTTGCGAGCATATCAAAGTGTCTAAGCTAAAGCATCTCTTTAGCTTTGACACACTGTATTGCTGTATTGAACCCTCACAGTTTGTTAGCTCCCTCCCACCACTGGTGATGCACACACACAGAAGATCAAAGCTGTAATTAGCCTGGCATGGATTAGCAGTGGGGACTATTTTCCACTGTACAGTGCTCCCTCCCACAGAGTCACACAGGCAGACATGAACCCCCACCCTCCTTTTCCTCTTCTTCGAACGGAAAAAAGACGAATTACCATGTTGTTGCACACCATGAGGCTGAACATGTGAGAAACCTCGCAGTTCTCTTTCAGCTTGGAGATACATTTGTTTTTATTTTGGAGATACATTTGTTTTTATTTCTTCAGTGAACTCCGTTTAAGCATCCAAGTTGGTTTCTAGATTTCCTCACAAGTCATTAAAGGCCATTTTAGTTTTTGTTGCATGCAGTCAGCTGGACGTGTAGTTGGCATGCAGGGAGAGCAATGCCATTGCTGACTCATTGCACTGCCAGATATGAAGTGTGTGTTGGTTGTCTCAGACATATATGCTGCTTTGTGAGCCAAACAGCAGTTCACAGGAGGAAGAACAGCAGGATGTGTGTTGTCTTCTGCAGCAAGGACTTCCACTATAAGTTACTGTTTAACCTTCAGGTTCTTTAGTTTGTCTTTGTCTTTGGTGTGCTAGACAAACTAAAGTCAGGTACTCACACAATGTTCAATTTTACTTTGAAGTAAGAAAGAAGGTGGTTTTTGAGAATAGGTCCAGCTATATGATGAAGATGACCACTCAGGGCTGCTTTTAAAGTTTTTTAACACTTAAGCTAACCTTAGATTGAACACAAATCAATAAAAATTATTTTTCTTTTTCAAAATTTCAACATGTGTGAACAAAGTTTACTCCACAAGAATCCACCTGTCTAGTCAGTCATGCATTGAACTTCCTGGAGTCAAAATGAAACATTGGATTTCTTCGATTTTTGCAGAAAAATGTAACATAATATCCAAGTTTTATCAACAGACAGAAACGGCCAGGATTGTTGACCCCCATATAGAAATGGAAGAAGGTTTGTGAATGCAAGGGGAACTTCTACCTTCTTTCCAATACAATTAAATTGCTGTAGGAAGACAGATTAGTAAGGTAGAGACAAATGGGGATCCTTAAATAAACAAATATACAAAGTTTAAGTATGTGGGTGCAAAATCTTTTTCCTTTAGAATATAAAATGGCAGTAAGGGTTAGGTAAGAAGCAGGGTAACAATCTGGATCCCTGGGTCACATTCCATGTTCCTTTGGTATCAAAATAACATCTTTGTTATTGTTCTGGTGTGAAGGACAAGTGCTTGATTGTGCTACAGGCTTTTCACCTGCCTTGGTTCCTTTTAGTCAGTGCTGTGTTTGCATCTCCATTATTTATGCAGTTCTGTGTTGTTGGATCAAGTGGTTAAACTTTAATCCACTTCTCTGTCTGTCCTCAGTGAATAGATGACTCTCAACAGGTATTTCCGTCACGTGCCAAGCAATTCGATAAATTATTGATAATGAATGTAAAATATAAAGATCTTTGTTGATGTTTGTTTTAACACTTTGTGAACATGCTGATGGCTAAAGAATTACTCTAAATAATGCCTTTACCAAGCATTTCTTGTGACTGCTTTTGTGTGAAATATTTTTTTTTTCCCTTTGGTTGGACTTTTTTTTAAACTTTGGTCTCATTGACCAATGTGAACATATATGGAGCCCAAACATTTATCGTCTAATTTTTTGTTTTTTGTGTTACACAAATCAGATACTTACAGTAAAGAAAGTATTTCTTCTGAAACCAGTCGTTATTCCCCTTTGGTGATAAACTCAGACCAAGCAGAGGAATCTCAGCAGTTCATCGATGAGTGCATGCTAAAAGCAAAGTGGCGTCATGGAATCAGCTGAGGGACAACAGCGTAAATTGTTGGAGAGGCCTTTTTCACTATTCATGTCCTCCCCGTCACACACAGACAGTTTCAGCTCAATCATTTAAACTACATATGAAACGCTCTCAAAACTGTTTAATATTTAAACAAGTTTTTTAGCAAAGTGCTGTGATGTTTCTTGTCTTGAGGTGATACCTTGAGACTGTATAGGATGTCTGAATTAACAATACTTTTATTAAGAGAGAGGAAGCTGTGTTCTTGATGTACACTTGTTCAGATACTTCATAGCTTTAAATGAAAAAACAAAAACATTAAGGAAAAATATTGTCTAATATTTAAAGGCAACATATTCCAAAATTCGGGAGGCACAATAAAAAAAGCTCTATCTCCTCATTGACTATTAGGGTATTTATAAGCCAACATTTAGATTTGAAAGTTATTCCGTGATGCAGAGGGAACCAAAGAAGGGAGGAGAAGATTGGAGAGATGTGTTTATGTCTGTGTACAAGTTACAATGGGCAGCAGCATTTTGAACAAGCTGAAGTTGTGAAAGGGATGCTTGACTGACACTAGCATAAAGTGCATTGCACTAGTCAAGATGAGATGAAATAAAGGCGTTAATTCTCTCCAAGTCAAGCCTTGAAAAAACTGGCTTGGGTTTTTCTATTTGCCCTAGCTGCAAGAAAGTTTTTTCCAAAATGGAGCTGATTTGTTTATGAGGTATAAATTCCAGGCTCATAATTAATAAGCAGGTTGTGTGAGATACTATTAGGCCTGAATAAAACGACTGCTGTTTAGCTTTTATAGAAGCTCCAAAAATGTATAATTATTCAGGCCTTGATGTCTAGAAGGTAAATTTTATTGGGTCTTGAAACATAATCTTAATCTGTTTAATTTAGCTATCTGCTCCATTTTGGTATTTCATAGTATTAATCTCCAATGGATTTAATGAAATTCTAAATATGTTTGAATTAAATTTATATCTTGTATTGTGTGTGTGCATTCAATTTTAAAAATATGTTAATGTATTGTGTCTTTATGGGGTTATTTAGTTCCTTAAATTATTTTTATTTGTCACACTCTATACTTCTGAAAGTGTTTGTCTACCTTTAGTTGGATCTCTTTGTCATAATTATTTCCATAATATCATCTCCTCATGCCTTCAAGTAAACTTCACTGCTGTTTCCTGCACATTTCTCTTGTCCTTTCCAATTCGTTTTTTTATTTCCTTCTGTTTTTATCTTACATAAAGCCCTTTATGTAATTGCTTTGCCATGTATGAATAATTTGCTAACATAAAACAGAAACTAAGTGATCATTGTGTAAAATGAGCAAATCATTCACTCCTAAGTCATAGAAAAACTCTTTGCTCTTGGCCAGGTTTGATAAACAATTTTTCTGCTTATAGAAAAAAAACGGTTTGTTTTAGCTCTAATTCTACTTCCCATTGAAAAGTTGCAGGTGGTACTTTCACCAAAACATTTCTCAATTTGTGGTTCTTGTGTGAAGGGAAAACTGAACACTTTACTTGTGACTTTAATGCATGTTAAGTGATAAAACTGGAAGATCATGCCACCATCTCCTCCCCGTATCTGACACTGTGTGTATGTGGAGGGGAACATAGGTTCTGTATGTATCTTTAGGATAGAATGCTAAGTCCAGTAAGGCTCCTATAGGAACATTCATCCTCAGCTTCCTGTCAGTCTGCTTTCTGGTTTCCTGCTCCGTTTGCCGGTCACGACTCACTGTCCTTCTGAAGCTGAGCCGATGCCAAAGCTTGGTTGATTCCAGAGAGCCTTTGAGTTATTGCCAACTTTTTTTTTTTTTTTGTGATATGATGGCAAAAAAGGGGAAGGAAAGTGGAGTTGTTTAGTGGAGCGATGCATGCAAGAGTTTGCAACCTAGTCTGTAAATTATACAAGAAAAACCCGGGACGTTAAAGGTAGTTTATATAATTCCATAATTTTTAGATGTGTGGCGGTTCAGTGCCTGCAGTGATTGGGTATTTCATTAGGAATAAACTGTCTGGCCAAACCTCAGTGGTTAATGCACATTTGCTTGGCTAATGTTGCTCGCAGAACTCTGTCATTGTCCTGCTAATGTAATTTCTTTGCCTCATTCCAGCACTATGACTGGAGCCAACTGTAGCCCACTCTGTTCTTTTCCGTATAACCTTAGTTAGTTTAATTTTTCTAATGCATATATTCAGTAAAAGGAGCTTAATGTCCTCTGGCTGGATTGGAGACCTCACAGCATCCTTGGTGTTCCAGCTACCCCCGTCTTGTTGGTCCCCTGGCCTGTGTTAAATGTCTCTGCATGCCACAAAACCTCAAGGTGGCCCATTGTTAGACGTGCTGAGCAGCTTATGTAGCTGTTCTTTCCACACACCCCTTTTTTTTCTGAAGTATGAGACGTCATGCACGCTTAGTCAGCAGCAGGGCTAAACACTGCGGGATTAGCAGTCATGTGACTGGTATTATGATTTCTATCAACTCTATCATAAATAAATCCCTGAATTTAAAGACTCAGTTAATTTGTTTAATGAGGAGTTTGGCGGATTATATTTAAAAACATAAAACATCCACACTTACCTTTCAGTATTTTGGTGGTTAAGGTTCAGCCTCTGAATGCAAATACTGTATGTATTAGCTGCAAAACGCGTTGTTAGTAACACAACACTAGATGTAAATCATGGATTTTTCTTTGGAACGTACCTCCAAATTACTTGTGGAAAATCCACCCATTTGGTCCCTGTGGGTATTAATGCATATTATTATATGTTTGAACTAATGAACAGTCTGTTATAAGTGTTTCTAGAGGGGGTCTGAAGTATTTGCAGATATATATTAGCTATTTGTGGAAAAATCCTTTCTTTGGTGGATTTTCTTCTTGGTTTGCTTCCATAAATCCTCCCATCAGCTGTGCAAGCTTATTTGTGAGTGCTAGTAAAAAAAAAAAATAATAAAAAAATCCCCACAGCATTATACTACCACCACCATTCAGGATCAGGATGGTGTGTTCATTGTGGTGTGCAGTATTAGTTTTCCACCACACTATAGTTTTTTCTTTTCATTTATAAAAAATATGAAATTTATGTGATATTTTCCTTCCACTTCACAATTGCGCACTACTTTGCATTGGTTACATAAAATCCCATTAAAATAAGTTCAAGGGTTGTGAATACTTTTGCTAGGCCCAGCATCCGGTAGCCGGGTATATATCCACACATCATTTGCATCAGAAGCATTTGTATGCCCCAGTTTGTGGAGCGGTGGAGGCAGGGGAACGGGATGTTGTTAGCAGTCACCTGTGCTGTTTCTGGCCCAGTCTAATTGGTGGAACTGTGTGTGTGTGTATGCGTGTGTGTGTGCGTTTGACTGCAACACAGCCCATCCCAACACTTCTGGCCCTCCAGCTGCAGCAGAGCTAATTTTAGCTCTGGATGTGCGTACGCCTCAGTTCCCAGAGCCTGGCCTATGAGGGAGGAGGACGGGATGAAGGAGGCACAGCAGCCAAGTTCATTCTCTGGCTCTACCCACATAATCATCCTTATAAAGATTATAACCCTGTTACGAGTCTGACATGTATGTTTGCAGAGAAGTAGTTTCCCATGTCTTTGTCATTGTGTCCTTTGGATAGCCGTATTGATTTGCTCAGGGACATATTGACTTCAGTCTCAGTGGCCTGTCAGTTGTTGCCCTTTACTCTCAAAGTCTTTTAACTCAGTTAGAATTTCACAGAGGTGTATGACTACCTTTCTGCCCTTCTGTCTTTCTATCCATTTGTCATCTTTATTCCTGTCGGAAGACTTGACTCCTGTATTATTTTCCAGTGCTTTTTCTTTTTTTTTTGCTATTAATACACTCTGTGCTATTTCAGTGCAGGGACGCCTACGCTGCAGGTGAATGGCTGGTTGTTGTTACTATTGAGAGAAGCACAGCCGATTACACCAGACTGAGTCACTGTAGTCGGGTATTAGAGTTAATCCCTCTGCCTAGTAGGAAAGGTGTCTGACTGATGTGTAGATGTGTGCATGACAGGCAGCACCAAATTCTCCTTTGACTTTAGAGATGCAACAAAGGAAATAAGATGACTCCATGCTTTGTTTTAGTCTAGATTTACTCTCGCTGGTTAGCTCTGCTGAAAATTTATATGCAAAGACGGATCTTTTAGCTGCAGTGCTACAAAAATATTAGTGCAAAAATAGCCTGACCTGAAAGACACAGTGTGTTGGGGCTGAAATTAGGAGTCAAGAACAACAGTTAATCAATGTGCCCTGTGTAGTGGTGTCATTATCCGACAACAGAATCTCAGGAACAAAAACAAACCAACACAAACAAACTGTTCCCAATATAATAATGTGTAATGTTAAGTTGGGGGGAGGGAAGCTGAGGTTACCTCAAGGCATTCATACGGTCATAACTTGAAATGCATTTCGAAATAGTTGAACAAAATAACGTTGCAAAATAATGTATACCCCTTTTAACTTGACGACTGCAAACATTAATGTATTTTGTTGACATTTTAGGTGTTAGACCAACACAAAGAAGTGCATGATACATGAATTTCAAACAAAAAAAAAAAAATTAAAATCTCATAATTGTTTCGTGCATTTTTAGTCAGTTCTCCTGTGTCAATATTTGTAGAACAACCTTTTCACTTCAACTCCTATTAGTTGAAGTGAATAGGAGTTTTTTTTTGTGCTGTCTGTACCAGATTTGCTCACATGCTTTGTTGTTCTTTTCTTTTTTCTTACCACAGAATTACCATAAAATCTGCATCAACTACTTTGATGTATTAAAAAATGTGAGTTTTTTAATACATGATTAAAACCATTTTATGTAGCTCCAATTGTATGTTTAAGGTCATCCTGCTGGAAGGTCGACATCCATCTCTTTTGGGAATATTCTTCATAGATTGGCAATTTTTCAGCTCTATCTATTTTCACATAAGCTCTGACCAGCTACTCCACATCATGATACTGCTACCACCTTGGTTTATGGTGTGCAGTATGCCACAGCCTCATGCATACAGACCAAAAAGTTAAATAGTGGTGCCATCTATCCATAGCATCCTCTCCAATGTGTTTACTGGATCCCATGGACAGCATGGACATTTTGACCACTAACTTCCAAATTTTGCTCCATGTCCTCAATTATGTTTTGGTTTTGTGTATTCTTTGGTCTTAATGGTGCTGTTTGAGATTAAATTACCACTAATAAGGAGAGGTAAGATTTCATTAAGGGAGATCAGAGTAAAGAGGACAACCTTTTCTTTTTGATTTGCCACTTTACAGATTGCCTTTTGCACTTTGATCTCACCTGTATTGGAATAAAATAAGATAGAACCGCAGGAACGAAGGATATTGGCTAAAAAGCTGGTGTTAAAGAGTGCAGCTACAGAGCTTGCACGGGTTTAATAATTTATGGCAGACTGAGCTAAGCTGACCTTGAAAAATCCCAGACTCTGTCACTAACCTGGCTGGGCTCATTCGGGCCAAGACAAGAAGCTGGTGAGGAATGCTGATTCAAACCCACATGCATAATCCATTCAAAACCTTGTTCTTGAGATGGCATGCCTCTGCCAACATGTCCATTCTTTTGTTATGTAACGCTAATTACATTCTGCAGCAAAATATGTTCTGCTTTACTAGTTTTATTCATCTACTACCCAGGAAAGTAAGCTCTTTGCCTTTTAAAATAACTCTAAATAGAAATTTCAGTAGCTCACTACAGTGTGAGCTACTGATTATTTTGAAGGTAGGATAGGCAGGCAAATGTTTTTCTGTATCAACATTTCACAATCCTATTTGCCAAGTTTTTATCTAGCAGAAAGGGATGTGAAAACAGTTTTGATTGTAGCTGTTGGTTCACATGAAGTTTTAAAATACATTAGTAGCGAAAACAGTTTTAGCTGTGGTAATGATGAAAGAAACTGCAGGTGTGACCTCAGCCTGTTTGGACGTCTGTGTTGGTTATTTTTTTCTGACTTTTTTTTTTCATTTTTCCGTTGGGAAGTATTGCACCGCAATGACAGGCTTCCCTCTAATGGTACTAGCACATTTGCATCTGTCATTGTAATGTTTTATGTTTTTCCTGCACTAATGCACATGTTGTAATTCATATCCTGTTGAACTGCACTTACTTTTTGATCTAGTCACACAAATAAATTTGATTTTCAGAAGTCCTGATTTGCACAGTCCATGTTTATTGCAAAATCTCAGTTGTTTCTTGCTGCTCTGAAGTGAATCATTTAACGGCAACAACAGAGCTGCCAACATAGACTGGGAAAATATGCAGCCATGGACACACCATAGACCTGAGAACTGATACAAACCCAGATTGAGTTGATTGGTTTATCTTTGTTTGTGCGGCTCAGATAAAGTCTGTTTAGACTGTAGCTCAGGATTACCTCATCGACCCAGCTCTGTGTGCAGTAGAGGTAAAAACTGAAAGAACTTTGCTGGACTCTAACCTTGTGTTTGGTTACTCTGGCTTAATGAGTCCATTAGACACGGATATGATTCATCTCTAATGAATGAAGGGTATTGTCCCCACTAACAGTACACCTAAACATAGAGAACTAGGATGGTGTTTAGTCATTTGCTTTATTTATTTATTGTATGAACATTTTGGGATTTTGTCGCCATGCTGCAGCTGTCATGTACACTGTTTGTATTGTGTGCAGGTGGTCAGCAGAGGAGAGGAGACTGTGTGGGTGTGTGTGAAAATTTGGCACACCCACAGAAGACAGCCTGTACACAACATGTTTTGCTTTTGTTTTGAATTTGGCTAGATTTGATTGATTGCATTAGGAATCTATTATCCCCATTCTTTGCATGGCAAATGCATTACCTGTTGAGTTGCGGAGTTAGTAAGGTTTAAGAGTGAATCAGTTTGAAGAGTTTATTGAACTACCTACCAAAATGCACCTCTTTTTTTCTGTCTTTTTCTCCATTTGTGATGTGAGATTTTTTGTGAAATATGCTAACTCAAAGTTCTCTCCACACTACTGGCTCCTCCAGTTAAGATTAACATTAGCAAAATGTTGTTTTGTTTGTTTTTCTGCAGTCAGTCTCACTCAAACATTGAGATAAATCCAACTTTAACTGTATTACATTTGTTTAGCGAGGGAAAAAACATCATAATGTGCTTACTTATTGTCACCTCTACCATTAATTATTTTTAGTGAAATATTTTTACATGAAATGTAATTTCTAGTTTACTTTTGTAAGATCACCCGAATGCCAATGAAACTCTAAGGTAACATGAAAGATAAATTACTGGGATATAAATACAACATGAAACAGATAGGACTACACAATATTAGAAATCTTGGGATGACCAGATCGGTTGTGATAGGGCTTCTCCGTTACTCATGTGTTTTGAAACCTCTCTGTGACTTTCAGCATCTTGGGCGCTGTAAAGTGCCTAAGTGTTTGTATCTAGTGCTGTGAGATGTAACCCAACTAGTTAAATATTACACTGGCACACAAAGTGTGAACTCATGTCACAGCCAACAATTACTGCGCTACAAACAGCCTCTTGTGTTGCTATATATACAATAAATTATGCCTCTCTAAACATGGAAGCTCATTTCAGTTGGTTATGGGCCACCAGGTTGGATGAGGACCCGATCTTATATTTTCTCCATGAACTTTCAGAAGGCTACCAGATTTCCAAAAGATCTTTTAGATTTCCGTGTGCCACAAAACGTTTTGTGTCGGTATTAAAAATTTGTATTTGTAAGGGTTGCTGATGTTAACTGAAACTATTAAAAATTTGATCTTTGGTGATACGGGACTAAGCTCAAGCTGAACAAACACATTCCTGGTGGAATTGGTGTAAAACACCACTGATACAATAAGAAGTCTTTGAAAGTGTTTGAATGAGGCTTTAATTTATAAGAAGTTGAGTACAGATCTGGGTTTTCTATGGCTTGAATGAATCACAATGGGCCACATTCTTAACTGATTTAATCTATTCTCAAACTAAGTACACAAATTGAACTTTCTAGCTTTGCTTGTAAGCTTGCGCACTCAGTCAATGGTGTGTTGAGCCGAGTAATTGTGATCTGGGATTTGAAGCGCCGTAAACAGGATGGGCTGGCACTCTCCTATTCCCTTGTGAAATCCGTCACTGGACAATAAGCAGGTCCTGCGTAGAGGAAGAGCAGCCCTCTGAGGAAAGTTTGCTTATTGTCATTCACCGAACCTCATTAGTCGCCGGACATATTTAGCAAACAGTGAAGGCTAGCTGCCGGGTTCTGATGACACGTAGATACTGAGATGAGACCGTTGCAGAGCGAGGAGGAGTGAACTGTCATTCCCAAGTAAGTTCCAGTTAATTTGGATTGGTTGTATCCAGATGGAAGGTCAGAATTAGCATAATGGTTTTTGTTTCTACCTGTAGTGTTTAGTGGAGTTTGTTTTATTCTAACTAGTTTTATAATGACTCTCTGGCTGAGTAATGAGGTAGTGGTGTAAACATAAATAATTTCCACATCTCTTGCCTGTACTGGTTTTATTTGCTAATAATCTGAGGACTCTTTAAAATGAAGCAAACCTATTTCCAAATCATCTACTAATAAAACTCCTACATCTGCTTTTACTCAGAATTCTAGAAACTCCCATCAGTTTCTATTTTAAAAGATTCTCTGCTAATAATATATCATCTCAGTTCAGTTTCAGTAAAAGTATTGCCAAATGATTACATCAAAAGATGACATTACCTTAAAACAAATTACATCACTAAACATTTGATGATAAGCAACATTGCCCAGTATTTTTCCTTGTCTTGTCAACAGATGACACAAAAAGTGATTCTTATGATTATAATTGAAATTGAATTCAGTTTATTTACATTGTGGTAGTTCACTCAATAATGCAAAAGTTATCTTAAGGAGTTAAGTATTTGTTTTATACGGTTGCTTAATTAATTATCCTTTTCTCACAGGGCAGTTCAGATGGTTTTACTATCTATTGGCTTAGTTTCACTAATGGTGTCCCTCAGGGACTGGTCTTAAAATCATGCTTTTTATTTTCTGTCAGTCATGTAAAAGCTAATATCAGCACTGCAAATGTACGTTTTTAAGCTGATGAAACAGTCATGGTTACCTCAATGTCCATACAGCCACGCATCAAGCAACATTCTAGTAGTTTGCCACCCTACTTATGGCAAGCTGATTAAACACTTAATACTCAGAAAAGGATCTTTCAGCCAAATGTCCACAAATCTGTTCTTTTTAGAAAAAATGTTGTGGATTTCTGAAATGACAAACATTTCAGCTATGTTAGGGAATTGTCACATTTTGAGTTAATGTTTATTGGGTTTGTAGCTAAACCTGTCCTGGGGCTGGAGAACAATGGGTATAGACAATTCAGGATTTTCATCTCAATCGAAAGATTTTATTGAAAAAGTCGTCTTTGACTGCCCTTTGCTGTTTTTATACTTTCTTAATGACTTTACCTTCTGAAACATTTTTATGGTGCATTAAACTACAAGTACAGCCAAATATATTATAGGCACAGAGGTTCTCAATGCATAGTGCTTAAATAATTAGTAAGCACTAAATGCAGTAGGCAGTTCTTTGCTATTAGCATTTTACATGCAGTGATATTTCAGTAATGATAAATTTGAAAGGAATTGCAGGGCCCCAACTTATTCACAAATACCTTATCTGCATATGCAGAAAGAACATTGTGGAAAGCTAAAATTGAATTCTTACTAGGAGCTTTAAGGCCTCCTTGTAAGAAAATCGTCACAGCGGTTTGGTTCGCTTTTAAAAATGGAGTGTGAACTTGCACAACTTCATCTAGTTATGTTTAAATTTTCGGCAGTCCCTGCCCGATCAAACAAAGTCTCCTGAACTGTGCTGGTGTGAAAGTAACTCAAGTCACTTAATCTGTCGTCAGTCAGCACTTCAGAGGATTTAATTATTTATTGTGTGTCTCTGTACAAATATTTAGTCTTTTTTCTTAATGATTTGCTCTGATTTATCTTTCATATTCTGAGTTTTACTGTTTTCAAATGGATTCCTGTTATCCTTTCGAGGCCAAAAGAGGTGTGTTGTTCCTACATTTATGTCTGTAGTGACGTGATTTATGCAATGACATTAAAGGCTCCATTAAATGGATACTGTTTATGTCATTGAGATTCATTACAAAAATTCCCACATCATTATGTGCTTTCCTTGTGTTAAGCTAGAGAGATTAAGACAGTGGAATATTTTTGATTTATGCAGCTTTATGGACCACCTGCCTTCATGTCTTCAGAGCCTCTACGTTCGTCTATGGTGGCAATTATAGTCTCCAGACCCAGGATGTCCTCTTGTTGTCAGTGCCAAAGATTCTTGCAGGAAAAAAAAAAAAAAAAAGTATATATGTACATATAAATAATGTGTGTGTGTGTTTAGGGGCAACCCTCATGACTGCTATCCTGTACGTTGGCTTTTTCAGTTCCAGACCCTGTTTTGTCTTGTATTTAGAGTTTGTCCCTTTTTCGAGTGTTTTTACTCAGCCTGAAGCCACTGTTACTCTCTGCTTTGATGAGTCATACAGCGATAAATTAATCTGACAGAAGAAAATAAACACATACTTGACAGCCTTCAGTAGGGAGTAAGTATCCGCGCATCATTTCGTACACATTTATCTCCAGCCGGGCACGTCCTTCATGTTTTGATAGATTGCCGGTGTCAAATTTGGTCAGATAAACACATAGCTGTGTTCAAAATGCTTTACTGCTGAAATACTGCTCAACAAAGCAACAGTTTGCACATGAGCCTTTTTTTTTCTTTTTTTTTTTTTAATCATGCACGTCTTATGTCTGGTGTGTCTGTGAAGCCTTGATTTTGAATATTTCTACTACTGTACATCATGTGGGTGTGGATCCCAAAGATTCCTTTCCAGCCAGCCAGGATACAAGTTGGTCAGCTGATGGTTGCTATGCAACTATGAGGAACTTGAAAATTGACTCCCTCTGCTGTGACACAAAATAACCTCCAAAACAGTGTTTCCTGGAGGAAAAACTGAGTTTACTCTGAGAAAGACTGCTGCATAGGAAACAAAACCATTTTATCGTCAGTAATTTTGTGCATAAGGATAGGAAGCCATTTCAGTAACAGTGAGAACCCTATTGTCTCTCTGTGGCCATTTAAATTTTTAGAAGGGTCACACTCACTCTGTTAACCCCTATGGTGCAACAGTTATTAATAAATTAAACCACAGTCATCTGTTTGGCACATTTTGTTTTTTCAAACATTTGTAAGTTTCAGTTTATAGATTTTCTCCTTTTTCGAACATGTTCTGACTCAAAAAGTTGGAACTACAACTCCTTCATCAGGCGTCTGACTTTTTGCTGTTGATACTGTTCAGAGAACTGCGGCGTGTTGTCCCAAACAGAGATACAAACCTGAGGGGAAGCCTCCTCTGGCTGGGAAAATCGTCCAGCAAAAGGGAGTTGATGTTTTTCACTTTGAAGCTCGACGGTTTCTAATTGGATGTTGTACGACACATTATTTGGTTCCATATTAAATAGGTTTACAATCATGTTGAGTTACTTTTTATTTTTCACAACATAAAATGTTTCAAACACATGAATAAGTTCAGCACGTAGCAGCTCTGCTGCAGCATTTATGTATTCCTTCATAAACTCTTCCTCTGCATAAGGGTTCAACTTAAGAGCTATTAATTAACTCACTAATCATGTTGTCTCCTCTGATCTGTGGTCTTATGAACTGATTGTTTAACTTCCAAACGCCTGTAAAGCATAATAACTTTTATCAGACCACATCAGCTCCTCCAGTTTTACTTGTTACTTCAGTGATGCTTTTAAATTGTTAGATTTACATCTGATCCAATGTTGCTGGACTTTGTGACTTCAGGATTTAAGAGATGTACAAGAGACGAATGAAGTATTTAAAATCTAAAATTGGTGCTGCTCCAGATTGGTTGTATTAATTATTGTCAGCCACTTCCCACATACTAACCACATGTTTTATGCTTTTCATCTCAACAAAGAAGTAGTATGCAGTTTGTGTTAAAGTTTTAAAAATGTACCTTTAACTATGAGGCTGACAAATTTCCATGATAGAAATTTGTCCTCTTTTGGGTCATCAGTACATGATGACCCATGTCATCAAGTTTTGATTGTACTGAATCAAAACTTGATTCAGTACAATTGTGTGCTGCTTTTCAGTACTGCTGCAGTAGAGTGTAGCAGTTTTACTGCTGTAGACTTTTTGATCATGGGTACGGTTTATTTTAACACAGATTTTGTTTTAGTATGGCTTAAAGTGACAGTACAGGTACTAGTGTTTATCAAAATAAGTAAAATAATAAAATTCTTAAAATATAACAAAAAAATAGGATTCTTCAGTGTTAATCAGGATTTGGTGAAATTTCAAACATTATAATAATAAAAAATAAAAGCACATTTTCTAAAGTCCATCATCTGTGCAACTATTTAGATGCCTGTTTGGTTGTCGTTCTGCATAAATAATTTAAATAATTGTAATTTTCCGGTGTTAAATAAATCTTGTTATTCGTGTTAGTTTCTTGGTGCTTGCAGGTGACCGTTTTCCTCTAATCTCATTAAGGGGTTGTTTTTGTCCATCTCCCTGTTGCAGGTGACCCTGAGAGAGTGACAGATGTGTGCCACTGTGGAGAACCAGTTACATCTCCCTGCGGAGATTTGATTTCCTGGGCGCTCAGGTAGGCACACTGAAGTCTTTAACACATTTATGTTATGTCGTTTGCATTCCTTTCTAGCACTCATATCTTCATTTTTCAGCTTTTTCAGCATTCCCAATAAGTTTTAAATTATATATTGAAAATGTCAACATTTTCAGGATGGAGTTATTGTGAGGAAGATGAGCCCCAAAGGGCATTGCTAAAGAAGTTAACTGTCCACACAGAGCTGTATGCAAACAAAATAGCAGAAAGTGGAGTGGAAAGAAGAAACTTGGTAGAAAAAGCCTCACAATCAACAGACTTGAGAACAAGTGGCAGACTATTGAGAGGATTGTGATGTTAAGAATTTGGAGGAGATTCACAAGGTGTATCCTGTAGTTTTGTTTATGGCTTCAGACTTGTTTCTGCAGATTTTTCTTTCATAACTAAGACACTTGGGCATCACACATATGCAACATATATAACACATATAACATCTGCTGAGATATGCTAAAGGGATCCCAGACTACAGGATTTGTACAACCAACTAAAAGACTACTGTCCCCAAGTAATGCAGACTTTCCCCAAGTGGTAGTCCTGGGCTAGACCAGAAATCATGAGGTGTGACTCCAGGGTAAGGAGAGGAATTGACAGTTGGATAAGTAAATACTTGACATATAATTAATAAATCTGTGTAATATTTGAACTTCATTTTAGAATTTAGTTAATGATATAAAATATCTTTTTGAAGACATTCTCATTTCTCGAAATCCATCTGTTTACTGAAAGATAATGTGAAGTAAAATAGCAGCAGTAAAACTGAAACAAACTATTATCTTCGGTTTGAATCTAATTATTTCAATGCAAGTGAAAATGTAGAAGCACAAAATTGTTGTTTTTTTGCACTAAAGAAAATATTAAATGGAACGTGGCTTCCGGCGAGACCTCAATATACCTGACTTAATTACTGCGTTCTGCGTCTGAGAGCATTTAATCTAAATTGTTTGAACAAAATGAACAGTTGCCGCTACTGTGGAGTCACTTGACTGCTGTTCTCATGGTGACTGATAAGCCTGCGCTGCTGTCGGCAAATTTCATCTCCGTGCGTTTCTGAAGGCTTGACAGACCAGAGGAAATGAATGAGTCAGCCTTTCATGAAGACTTGAACACGCTGACTAAATGGAGCCCTTCAGTTCGCAGACTCCAAATTTAGGAGCTGTCCTCGCACAAGAAAGATTCCACTCGTTGATATTATTCTCATGTTAATGCTTTTCCAGCCCAGCAGCTCCTCTGAGATTCTTTTGTATCACTTTCATTCTTATTTGCACCATGTTGAGTTTTGCATAATTTATTATGTTTGATTTAAGGTTTAACCTCTACATTTCTAAGAAGTCCTTTAGGGCATGTTTAATATTTGCTTTTGGATGTGGATTTAAATTTGCATTAGTCCACCCACTGTTTATTTAGGAACAAAGGCCAAAGTCTCCTCTGGCGGATGCTGAACCAGTATGTATAACTAATGCTCATAGATTGTGTTGGAAAGAAAATTACACACAAAAATTGAACTATTTAACAGGTAAGAAAAGTTGAAAGTAATTTTTTTATGTAATTTATATAGATTGAACACTTTTTATTTTGTGAGCCTTCTTAGACTACAGAAATAGGAGTAATCAGCAAAAGGTTATTTTCAGCAAATCAATTTTAAAAGTAATATATTTTAGAATTTCTTTACAAATATTGAGCCACAATTTATTTCTGTTGATTATTATGAATAAGTGTTACAGTTAAAACCCCAAGGTTCAGTTTTTCAGAGAATCTTTTGACTTACACTATCAGAGAAAAACTACTGACTTGATAGCCACTGACAAACTCCACAAAGACGTTAAGTCACAAATGGCCATACCCAGAGAAGGTGGTTGTTCAGGCTGTTGTATAGAAGCATAATAAAAAAGTATATTCGAAAGAAAAAGTGTGGAAATGATGATTTAAAGAGCTATGTCAGCTGCTGAAGTTTTATCAGACCCAGAGTCAGCTCAGCCATCTTTACAGCACTTCATTCTTCCCTGTGCAGACAGCTTTATGGAGATGCTGATTTCATTTTGCAGCAGATCCTGGCACCTGCCCACATTGGCAGAGGTACCTATGTGTGGTTTAACGACCAGGGTATCGCTGTTCTTGACTGGCTGACGAACTCAATCATCTATTGAGCTCATATCATACTTGGTAAAATTAAGTGAAATAAAAGCTTAAAATTTTATGGTTTTTTGGGACTATTATCTAAGTAATCTATGATGTCACATTTTGAATTTAGTTTCTGAAATAAATTAACACTGACATAATATTCCAACATGTGCATACAAGCTGTCAGTAGTTTTAATTTTACTGTTTCACACGATTTTCTCTTAGTCGTCATTTTTACCATTTACATGTTCTACGCTACTTTCATTTCATGGTGTAGACGGAAAGTTTGAAGCATTTCCTTTTGCTTTAGTCACATCCTCAAAGAAATTTCATCAAATTAATATTAAAAACTGATAGTCAATGTAGACGTTTTTCAAAGCCATTTTTTCAGTGGATGGTTGAAAGGTCTTTGGAAACAAAAGCATACTATGTTCCTGTGAGCTTATTTTTCTCATAAACTTTGTGTCAGCTGTTTATGGGAAGTCATGTTCTAGTCTTTTAAAGGTACAAGGCCAAACATTATCTGAGTCGTTTATGCTCTTTCACAAACTGTTCCCGAAACTACTTGTTTGTTCTCTGGGTGGTATGTGTTCATGCTTAACTGGAAACCTGTACTTGAGGTCCTGTGCAGCTCCCTGTCATGATTACTTTGTATTTTCTGCTACCATCTTTTCCTCTGTCCTGACTCATCTCACAGCCTATACATACTGATAAAACGGTAGACTTTCCACGCTTTTCTTCACACATTCATATATGATGAAGCTGCTTTGTTGCAGATTACCAAATTGGCCACACAGAGCCCACAGAGCCTGATGGTGTCGGCTCTGTGTGAAACGTTAAGTCTACTGACGCATGTGTACTGCAGAGAGCCCTCAAACTTAGTACATTTTCTGCACTATGGAGACTCAGCTTTAACAAATAAGATTAAACAGGAGTATATTTATGTCATAGCTAAAAGTAGTAGTTGGAACTTTCACTGTATTTGCAGTTTTAAAATGCTTGAGGCAGGAATGTGGATCTTCACTGTCTTGGAATTGTCCATTTGCTAGAAATCTTAAAGTGAGTCTATTTATAAAACTCTTCTTCTGCATATTGAGTACTATGAGCTCATTTCTTTCCTTCACATTTGTTGAATTAAAGGCCAATTTGTTTTAGGGTAGGATTAGGGTTATATATAAATTTAAAAAATTCCATTTTTTAAATTTTTTTTAATTGGCCTTTATTGAATTAAAGGCCAATTTGTTTTAGGGTAGGATTAGGGTTATATATATATATATATAAATATATATATATATACTTCATTTCATTCCTTTGAGCCATTCAGTTAGGGTTTAGCTGCATCATGCTTATCTTGCTGCATAACCCTGAATCTTGCTGCGTTCAGCTCAAATAATGATGATCTGTAGATATTATGGTTGATCACAGTCACTACATTAAAAATGCAGAGGGACAGGAAGTGGAACTATGTCTACACAAAGGGCCAGCGTGGCTTTTAAAGGCAACTATCATTTGAAGATTGCTGTGTGTCTTTACTCAGATCTTTTTAAACTAATTGTAAAATTTGATGATCTTGGCCTGTGTTGGACTGGTGACCTGTCCACAATGGAACCTGTGTTACATCACACAGCTTACACAGATGTAAACTGCTTTTGGAGATAGGCACCAGCCCCCTGAAGACCATGCCTGTTGTTGCAGGTGCAATGAAAGATGCAGAAACAGAAGAAATATTTAAAGGGGCAAATATTGTTTACCCAGCACCAACAGAGAGAGAGATGAAACTGTTTTACTTATCTGCTTGTATCACATGCCTTGGCTTTCTCATCAAGGCTACCATCATTGAATTTTAATGTTGCTTTACAAATGTACACATTTCTGTTCTTCAAACTGACCAGAGGCTAAAATTCAGAGGTAGCAAAGTGTGTGGGAGATGTCCATGAGCCCTCAGTTCACCTCTCATGGACATAGTTTGTATTGAATGGCTCAGAAATTTACATTACGCCCTAAGCTGGTATACGTCTAGCACTTTGAAGTACCTTTATGTATTTTCCTACCAAAATGGGAAATTCATGGATAAGGAAGGTGCTTAAACTTCAGCATTGTAGCTAACTTAACATTTAAAACAACCCTACAAGGTTTTACATCATAGAGATAAAGTAGGACTAAAGAGTGTCAGTAACAGCCATATGTATCGTCACAAATATGTTCTATTCAAAATTCAGCCACTTGAATGACTCAAGTATCAAAGCGGTCCAAGCAGCTCAGACAGAACTCAGTAGATGATCACTAATAGCATCTACAATGTGAAGTTATAGTACAGTGATGGTGACTAGAGTTCTACCACTGCATCCAAAAAAAAAAAATAGTGAGCTTAAATGTTTCAAAGTTCATACTAGGCTTGTCATTATTATAAAGATTTATTGCACAAATTGTCCCAGTTTACACAAGTTGTACAATAAATCTTTAACATTGTACCTGGATAACTCAGGTGGAAACAGACAAGCGTTACTACAACTGTTCACTTTACCTTTAAAAACAAAGCTATTCACACCAGTGGGAGGTCAACGACATCAGCAGATCTGCTAATGTTAGAGTAAAATTATTAATACATTCAATCACCTATGCTATATTAAAAACTAACATCACTTAAATTTACCCAAGTCACATTTCTCTAGAGTAATGTAGGGCACAAAACTCGATAATCTTAACTATGCAAATTCAACAGACGCAATATCACCTTCCTGAAATAATGACCTACATCTTTTTGTTTTTTTCCAAAAGTGATTTTTTTTTTTTTTGTCTAAATCATCTTTTGTCCAAAAAAAAGACAAAAAAAGAAAGTGACAATGTGATAGTCTGGAATTATTGTATCCAATAATTTCATGTATCCAAACGGGGCCAGATGACACATCATGGTTGGTGCTGCAACGTCTGACTGGGGGAATTACAAAGTGGATAAAACAAATTCATGGCACTTTATCATATTTGCACTGGTATGGTATTCTTTTCCCCATTTCCTCTGTGGTGGTGCAGATAATGATAAACAGCTTATAAATGTAACACACATTGAACCGACGTAATGATGTAGTGAGTTTGATCTATAACATAATTTATTTTCTACAGAGAAAGAATACTGTAACTAATTTCAAGCTGTTTTTTCCTTTTATCATGTTTTCTTAAAAAGCTTAGTTAGCATTCCTTTCCACATATAAAAAAAAACATTTGCCAGTACAACAACACAGATGTATACAGAGGCAAGAGATCTCAACATGGTCATCCCAAATTCTACTCTCATCTCTCCCTGCTTGTCTCTGCCCTCTTCCTGTCAAATAACTTTCAAAAAAAGGCCACAAAAAAGATATTTTAAAGAATGAACGATAATAAACAAAGCCTCACCACTTACAAACATGTTCATCTGTTACTCATGTGGACAAACTTGTTGGTATCCCTCTGTGAATGAACGACTGGTACCAGCCATTTGAAACGCACCGGTTCAGAATAGTGCAATATATCGTTGTTAACCATTTTTAGGCGTTTCTAGCTGTGTTTGGGCCGTTGTCCTGTTGGAAGGCCCACAACCTGAAACTGAGACCAAGTTTTCTGACAAGGTTGTTGATTTTTGTCCAAAATGCCTTGATAGTCTCAAGATCCCATCGTATCCTGAACCCACTGACAGATGTAGAAAAGCTGCCCATGATCAGAACTGAGCCTCCTCCATGTTTCATAGTATGTTTTTTTTTATATGAATCAATTTTGGTCTCTGAATGCAGAACTGATGTGCTTTGGTAAAAACACCCAGTATTGTCTCATTTGTCCAAAAGACTTTTTCCCAGAAGAGCTATGGCTTGTCAAATATGCAATATAGCAAATTCCAGTCTCGCTTTTGGGTGATCTGCTTTTAACTGACTTCTCCCATGAAGTCCACTTTGACTCAGACAAGATGTATTGTTCAATCTGATGGACCTTGACCATGGAGTCTACCTTTAATTTCCTTGGAGGTTGTTCTGGGCTCTTTGGTTTCTATTTGTATTGTCATCAATTACCCTCAGTCATAGGAGCATCAAGCTGCTTAGAGATGCTCTAGTAGCCTTTACCTTTAGCATGTTTTCTTTCTAATCTTCTGGGACAAATCTTTCCTTTGCTTGGTTCATTGTGGTTTCCTTAGTTTATTTTCAAAATGATTCTGTTGAATTACAATTCAGAAACAAACCCTGATTTTTGTTGGACAATTTTCAGTAAATTTCTATTCATCATTACTTTTGTCAGTTTCAGGTTGTTTCAGTGGTGATTGTGGGGTACCAGCAATTTTGTTCATGTGTGTAAACAGTAAAATGTGTTTTTCACCAAAAACGTTAAAATGTCTGGGAGGGGGTTGATCTGTTACAATGGCTGTAACTGGAAAGGGTTTCACGGTTTACACCAGAACAGTTCAGGTCCTTTAGCTTCCTCAGTTTTGGTGTTCTGGACTTCCAAGTCACATCCACAGTCTTCAAACTTTTGAGATGATGATCAGTCACAACAAGAACAATACGCTGTCAACTATTAGCTTGAAATAGTATTAGACCATTTTCCGCCAGGTTCAAGTGAGGACAGTGTTGGACTGGCTCAAAGTTGATCTTTATCAGTTACACACAACGGACGTTCTAACAACCACTCCGCACTTAGGATCTTGTCAAAGAATTCTTCGGTCCGCATTGTTACAAGTTAGCTGGTAATGTTTTGGATAGCAGAGCCGAGCTGATCTCAGGTCTGGGTGAGGGGACACACACTGATCCCATCCTGTTGAGCGAAGTGGCCTTTGTTATGCCCTCGCTGCCCACCGTGGACAAAGGGAAGCTCTCATAGCTCTCGCCTGCCCGGGTGCCACACTGGCAGCGCTGCAGCGTCGTCCTCAGCTCCCGCTGGAAGTTGCTGTTGAGGAAGCCGTACACCACAGGGTTGATGCACGTGGAGGCCATGGCTGTAAGGTGGCAAGCGGAGAAGACAGCGTCATGCTGACATTTTGGCAGGGCCTGGTGATGCCAGTCAAACAGAGTGTTGAAGACATTCAGAGGGAGCCAGCAGAGAGCAAATGCGATGACGATGGCTAGCAGCATGACATTGATCCTCTGGGCTCCCCGGGTTCTCCTGCTGCGCTCCAGCATGTCCCTGCACAATACAGAACGTTCCCATTACCACACTGTTCACTGCTGAGGCTTCACCTCAGGCAGGATTACGCAACAATATGAGACATAAATAGTGTCGACTGAGAACAAAAACGTGGTGTCAAAGCAGTGGATTGAAAGACACCTGTGGTGAGAAGACTTTTGAAGTGCATGAGGGAGAGTGTAGCTGTGTGACCTGCGGCGTCTCAGGCGGATGAAGATCCTCAGGTAGCAGAGCAGCACCAAAAGGAGAGGCAGGCAGTACTGGAAGATCAGCAACGAGGTTGTGTAGGCAAGGCGATGTTTGTCTGACGGCCACAACTCCATGCAGATCAAATGGTCCCTTAGACATGTTAGGAAAAAAATTACATGTATTTTAAAATAGAAACTTTAAGAAATGGTGTTTTTGTGACAAGGTTGAAAGGTTAGTCCAGATTTAGTACTGAAGTGACGTTATCAGAAACCCTTGGAATGGTGCAAGCTAACATGATTACGCTGCATATTCACGGTCCAGCAATTTCAGGTTCAACTAATCACAGACATATCAAATATTTAATATATCCACCTGTTAAAGAATTTTTTCATACAGCATATTTAAAATATTTGAAAGAAAATGCATCTTGGGAAGCTGGGCGTGACGCTACCGGACACACCACTGACTGCTGTTTGCAAAACAACCAATCCAGACGCATCATTCATTTTCCTTGGCACTCATTGGCTGGACCCCAGAGAGCAGCAATAAGAAAGATGGTGGATGTTAGCATCAGCTGTAGTGATAAGATGGTTTCCACTGTACATGTTATACTGTATTTTCAAAATAATAAAATAGGCAGCTATAGCACACAGCAGAAATATCTCCTAAGATTATCTTAAAGGGGAAGTTTTATGTTAAATCACCTCTTTTGAGCTTTACATCATGTTGTGATTTTATTCCCTCATCAAAACATAGCTAGAGTGTTGCTTTTATTCTTTCATGCATGTTTGAGAAATCCTTTAATCTCCATGGCAACCATTCAGCTGTGCAAAACGCCTGGGTGAACATATTCCCCCCTTCGAGGTGCAACTCCTCCTTGGAGCTGCAGTTTCCAAGTTTCTGAGCTTCCTCCTCATGGAGCAGACCTTCCCCAAGACTAAACCCACTCAGCTCCTTCAGACTAGCCAACAGCAATTAGCAAACGCCTGGTGAAACTGGTAAAAACGTTGTTATAGGGTTAATAGAGGAGCCATGTTGTGATGACTTGCTGAAGGTGGAGTTTAGAAAGACCAGGAATATTTAAAGAGACAGAGGCACGATTTCAAGATGTTGAATTCCGAAGTCAATTTTCTTTTAAGACATATTTGACACATGCAGCATTTCTACAACAACTGAACTTAACATAGTTACTTGATTGTGCTCTAAAATGCCACTAAGTGCCTGGATAATAAATAATACTGGCCTTGCAAGACTATTGGAAGGGTAGAATTGGGTCTAAAATCGGAATAAAATTCTTGCTGTGTGAGCCATGTGTAAGCAGCACAGATTTACCTGTATTTATTCATCCAGCCAGCATGGCTCTCTGGGTTCATGAAGAAAAATGAAAGTTTCCTTAAAGAAACTTTCATTTTTCACAAACCACAGAAGAAAAACGAAAGTTTCCTTAAAGCCTGAGCTCATTTGAATTTCTATTTCCTGGTCTGATTAAGTTGGGTTTGTGTTTCTGGCTGCCACTGCTATAATTATTACTTCATGCCCATTCTTCACTCCCCATGGTAATTCTCACGGGTTAGGAGGTATCCTCAAATTCTGAAACGTGTTCTTAGTTTGCATCAGGCGCATGAGCAAACATCATTTCATGGGGAAAGGAAAGCATCACGAGTGTTGCACTGCACAGTCTAATGAGTATAAAAATGGCCTCAGCCGGCTCCTTTTCCTTCCACCTCAATTCCAGCTTGTTCACATTATGCCAGGTAATGATGCATGCCCCGGGAAAACTGCTGAAGACAGGATGATGCTCCAGCCCTGTGCTTACCAAAATCCATTTAGCATCTACATCAAGTCTTGCCTTGCAAAAATATTCACATATTTGTATTTTTATATTTGTGTATGTAATTATTTTAATTGCATGTGGCTGACAGTAGAACATAATTTTGAAATTGACGGAAAATGATAAAGGTTTATTTCAAAATTGTTGAGAAATAAAAAATAGGCGTGACAAACTGTATTTACCCCAGATTCTGAGTCAATCTGGGATGAAGGAATCAGTTAGACATTTAAAAGTGTCTTTAAGACTGAAAACACATTTAGTCAAAGCAAAAATAAAACTGCTTTCTTTTAAGCTCACTCTACCTGTTTTTCACCTGCACAAGTTGGCCAAAATGACCAAGTGGAAGTTAGTGTCCTTCTCCATGTAAAATGAAACAGCTTCTTTTAAAGCCTGCTGTGTGTTGAACATTTGTGTCGATTCTATTCATGCACATTTATCTAATCTCACCTCACCTGAACGGGTTGGAGGGCAGGCTGATGTTCTGGAAGGGGTCATTAGTGAGGATGTTGAAGGACAGGAAGGGCAGCGAGATGAAGCAGCCGACCAGCCACGTGAGCCCCACCGCAAGGTAGGAGTGCCCGGCCGCGGGGGTCCAGCCGGTGGGGTGGAGGATCAGCTGGTGGCGCTCCAGAGCAATGAGCACGAGGGAGAAGATGGACACGGTCACAGACATGCACTGGACAAAGGGTGTCACCTGGACAAGGCCAGAGCAAACACGTGTCTAGTTAAGGTATTCAGGGATAATCATTCATTTCTAAAACCAAATCTGAATATAGATGGAATATTTACTTTGTGTTAAACCTATATTTAGCGAACTGTGTTACTCTGTGTTTGCATCATCTGTTTTGAAGAGGAAGCCAATTTGTAGGAAAGCTGTGATTTTTGACGGGAGAACCAAACGTCAGTCTGACATAGTGGGGATTTTCTCTACTAGGCACAGTTTGTCCATCCACTGAGTTATGTGGATGAATAAAAAAGAAAATGATGATGGAAGGTTCTGCAACGGCTAAAATGATAGCTCCAACTTCACAGTCTCTGTGAAGCACTAGCTAGCAGACGATGCGACTAAAGATAAACACATGGATGGGTCTCTCTAGATCTTGCTGAGACATTAGTCCTCATGGGATCTGTTCCTTCTTCTTTACAACTACACACCACTTTGTGCTGGTCAGTAACATCAAATCTTAACAAAACATACTGAAATGTGTTGTTCTGATGTGACAAAATGTGAAAAAGGTCAAAGGTTATGAAAGCGATTCCCATCAGGTGTGACCTGCTGACCTTACACAGGGCCTCCCCCAGCACCCAGTGGTCCATCAGCGTGTAGATGACAGTGACCGGCAGACACACCACGCACATCAGGATATCCGAGCACGACAGGTTGGCGATCAGGATGTTGGTGACGTTGCGCAACTCCTGTTGCCGGGTGATGATAAATACAAGGCCTGCGTTGCCCAGCAACCCGATTGCAATGACCGCACTGTATGCGACAATCAGGAACGTAGCACCGCCTACTGAGGGCGGGCACTGGGAGGTGTCTAACCAATCAGTGGCCTCCAAGAAGGTTGTGTCGTTAGACATGGCAGGTGGATGGAAGACGGGGAGGGAAGCGGATGGGATGGGTTGGTGGGTTCAACTCGGAGGCCTGAGGCTGTGGCTGAACTCCCACAGGCGATCAGAACGGAGATGACAGGAGGAGAGAAGAGGAGGAGGCAGAGAGGAAGCACAGGTCATGAGCAGGATTCAGGAACGTCTGATGGAGCTTCAGGAGCATGTCCGACACAAGCGGAAATTCAAATGTAGAAGTTGTCCTGCTGTTTCCTCTCTGTTAGCATCTTGGTCGATCGGCTCTGCATCAGCAGTTTCCTGCAACAAAACAGAAAAACAATGCAGAGTAACGGGGACGACTCACCAGGCGGGAGAAAGTGAAGAAGATCAGTGGAGATGAGGAACTGAATAAATTAGCTCATGCTGTTCTTCTTCTTCTCTTCTGCCTGTTTTAGTTCGCTCTCAGCAGAGCCGCTCTGCAGCCCCCACAGAGAAGCCCAGATTTTAGCACGGGCTTACCAGGGCTGCAGCCCGGGGCCCCGGTGCTTTGGGGGCCCCAAAACATGCTTTGTATTTTTGTGAATGAATAAAGTCAGAATGTCTTAATTTTATCACTGGCTAAGAAGATTTTGGTGGTGTTGTTGAAAAAATGTCTAATTTGTTCTGGCAAACAAATGAATAGACATATTCAAGATATTCAAGTATTTCTTTAATAACTATTTTGTTTGTAGCAATGATCTATACATTCATTAAATGTGCACCAGTAGCAATTTTCTGGCCAATCACCAATCTTTAAAAATCTGACTTGCTAAAATTCATGGAGTGACTGTTGTAAACCTTGCATGGAGAGAAGACCTGGTGGTTGGGACTGTCCATCAGCCTCTCTCATGGCTGATTTTTGTGACCTTGTAGGTAAATAAGGTTTATGGAAGGATCGGTTCTACAAGTAAGTCACAGCCAAGCGCCGACCACCCAAAGGGAAGGAAATCAGGTATGTAACTGTATAACGATGATTAAGTAGGGCCCACACCTTGGCTCAAGTCCAGGGGCCCACACCCTCTTAAGTGTGGCCCTGCCCACAGACACTCATTAATATACAGCATTATTGGTTTAATGGCACATTATGCATTAATGTGCCATTTGGAATCACCAGGGATACTCTGTTTGTAGATGAAGCAAGAAAGACTTGATCTGAGTGTGCGTCTGCTGAACCATCACAGTGAGCACTGCCTTCGCTTTGACAGGAAAACTAAAATGAGCCCTGGGAGTCCGCTTACTTCAGAGCTGCAGAAGATTCAGGCAGTCTGCTGCCCAGTCGGCGACATTCAGACCGAATGAAAAAAAAAACACCAAAGAGACGACAAGAAAGACCAAAGATGAATGGACAGGAAGACAGTCTCCAAAGAGCAAATGTCACGGAAGAAAATCATTACAAAGGTCTGTCAAATAAAACCTCTATTCAGCTGCTGGGGAGAACTGATGAGGAAAATGACAAATTTTCTGCTTTATTTTGATGTCCTTGTCCTTCACTCCTCCCTTTGGTCACTGCTGTAATTATCTTGACCATTTCTGCTTGTGTCTTATCAGCCTGGGTCTGTATGTACGATACTGTATGTACTGTATCATGGTCTCTTTTCTTTAAACCCCCAGAAACCTGGCATTTTTAGCCAGATTTTAAAACCTGGCATTTTAAAATCTGGTGTTCAAAAACACCAGATTTTAGCTGGTGTTTGTGAACTTTGGTTCTTTTTTGGTAAGCAAAGAGCCTTTGACTGTCATCAAAAGTATTTCAAGAACTTTTGAGGCAACAATTTTCAACCGTAATCCCAAATCAGCTCCTGCAGCAACGTGCACGGACACGTCTGAGACAGACAGAGAGGACAAGTGGCTGCCAAGAATATAGACATAAAAGAAAAGCATCCAAAGGCACAGAAAATAGAAATATTCATGCTAACATCTGTGAGAAGAGGTTCACAGAAATGCTTTCAATCTAAAGCCGATTTCAGTTCCATGGGCTGCTGAAAACCTGATCAGAAGAGACGAGTTGGAGACGATCCTGTGGTTGTTTTCCTGATAGCAGAGCAAACCTTCAATCCAGCAACACATTTCCATATAGAGGGAATTTCATTTGATTCCATAGGGAGCAAACACATCTATCTGTGATCTATTTATATGTATCAAAAGTCAGAGGTGCATTTACTCTTTCTGGTCTTATTGTATGCATTACAGACTTAAATGTTATTGCTTACATTTGTAATGTTTTTCCTGCATCTCTGGCTACATATATACTGTAAAAGGAGCTTGATGCTCCAATGCCTGAATAAAACACAGACGTCTCCTCTGACTGGCTGATAGATGATGAGGCTGATAGAGCATGGTTAAATTATGAATACATCTCATGTAACTGTTTATATCCGCCACTTTTAATGACTTGTAGCATGAACAAGCTTAAACATGTGTGATTTTAATTTCATTTCTTAATTGATGGTAACGTCGTAATTGCAAAATTGTGTTTTTGCAACATTAGCAGAATACAAACGAAGATCAATGCACATTTGTAATGGAGACACAGATTTTGTATTCACACCTGCCAGTTCCTGGGTTCTGTGCTGGATTCTACCCTCATGCACCTCATCTCACCTAATGTCATCTGGTCGACCTGTGTTGTTATTAGTCTGTTACTTCATGAAGATCTTAGTCTGGGTCCTTTCATCCCTCAAACCCTGACAGAAGAACCTGGCTACCCTCTGGACCCGGCAGGGCTTCATGCTCTAAACAGACAGCCAGAATGCATCTGAACTTCATGGCCGGTCTTACCCTCCATGGAGGAGAGTTAGTGCTGAGGAGATACTGATGAAGTCTCTCGGTGAGTTTAAACCTTTACTTTGATTTGATGTAAAGGTGAAGAGGCTGAGTGGAATCAGCTTGGCAACAAGCCGCCTGAACCTCAACTTCAACCTGGTTGACCAAACTTGGGAAGCTATTGGTGTATTTAAGTGCGCTGTACTAGTGCAGAGTTAAAAAATGAATTTGTAACTCAGTACATGTGTGTCTGTGTTCAAAAAAGAAAACATTTTAAGTCAATTCAGTACTGCTTTTCTGTATCAGATCGGTATCGACCGATACTAAATCTCAAATATCGGTATCAGAAGTGAAAAAGTGTATCACGCATTCATAATTGATTACTCATCATTTTTGCTCTTAGCTAGAAAGAACCCTGTGCCTTCATGAAAATGTCCTGGAGCCATGAGAAATGGCATTGATATACCATTTCCCATGGTTTATAAATACCATTAAAAAAGTTATTGAATATCTTTGTTAGTATCAGTTTCAAGTTTAAAATTTTAGTATTCTGCTGACAACTCTGTAAAGGTTTATATATTTGACACCTGCAGAGAACTGAAACATTATTCTATGAGGAGAGAGACAAATGTCCAAACAGCACAGCAGAAAGACTAATCAAGTCAGAGAGAAAACAACAGTTACTACATCTCAGATTGGTTCTACGAGCTTTTGAATGACGTGGTTCACCTAATTACTTCCTGTCACAGGAACTTGTTTCCCCAGCGCTGTACATATGCATGAATGTAATCAGTTGATTGTCACCATTGCTGCTGCCATCCTCCGTGTGTGCAGAGCTCCGTCTGTCGCTGCATTTTCGATCTTTTCTGTCATTCGCTGTGGCCCTCGAGGGACGGAGCTGCCAAAGAATGAGACACACTCACAGGTGTTGCTGCTCCTCCGCTTTGACTCACCCGCTTCCACCCACCCCAGAAAACATTCATCAGAAATCCTGCTATCTGCCGTGCTGTTGTTCCTGCACACAGCATGTACACACCATCCTGTTTACGTGAACATTTTCAGTCACCTGGAGGATCTGAACTGTGCAGACTGGATGCCACACAATAGGACTGATCTGAAATTAGGCATACAGACATGTGACATTGAGTCTGAGTGGTGACTACGGTTTGGAGCTTTTTATAAAAATAGATTTTTAAACGTACTGTTTCAGGCATGTGTCTCCCTACTGAGTGTCAGTTATTGCTAGATGCACAGAATCTGAATGTGTTGGTGTCGTACCACACACAGCAAACCCAGCATGCCCAAATTATCACTCAGGTTTGATTTCAATACGTTTAAAGTGTCTAAATGGGTCCAGAGAGAGAGAGAGAGTTTAAATCTTTTTGGGGAGTTGGTACCTTAACTCTGTCAAGTACTAAATCTGTCTGGAGTTAATCACTTAACACTAAGTGTTAAATGATTAAATATGAACTCTGTTGATCATGTGACTCATTTCCATTGCAGTTTTACAAAATACATCTATTTTGATACGGCTGAAAAACTCATCCCAATGTGAAAACTTTTTAAAATTACAATGCTTCCTTTAAGCACATTTATTTTCATAATTTCAGTTTGCGGAGCACTATGTATGGTTTATGGAAACACAGGTACTGATGCCCATAAGAATCCTGAGATTTTTTTTTCATAAGGAATTGAAGCTCAGATTGTGACAAATACTCTGGATCACAAAAATCCAAAATGTTCTTTTCAATGACTGGAGAAAAGTCAGTGACAGAAAACTCTGAGCTTCAGGGTCAACTCAAATGGCTGTGAGCTTCAGGTTTTCATCCCATTACTAAACCACACGCCTGTGATACTGGATATTCAACCAATCCACTGCATTCACACAGTCCTGTGAGTTTCCTTGTGCTTAGTATATTGAGTGGTATCTGTATTATTTTTATGAACCTCTTCCAAAACCAGGAGAACTTCATTCTTTCACTTTGCAGCTGTGACAGGACAGGATCATGCACTACCAAATGAAAGCCACAAGAGCTCTTCGCATGGGATATCCCACTTGACTCACTCTTAGAAAACGCATGGATGAGCAGTACAACACAGAACAGGACTGTGTGCTATGATTCATGCATCTCAGTGTAGTTTCATGTAAACAGAGCAGGGCAGAATTAGAGTGGAGTCAAAGAGCTGAACGGCTCTCTGGAGGTGACAAGCTGTGAAATTCATTGTGCTCACTCCTGAACGCGCTGCACTGATGAATAACACAAGTGCAGAAATAAGTTTGGCCTACAAATATTTATTGTGACTGTTTGCACATGGACACAATGACAAACTCCACGCAGCAGAAACGTCTCAGCGGTGGCTGTGGTGAATCACAGCGGGCCTTCACGGGTCAGCAGATGTTTCTAGCTGCAGGTAGGAGTTCTGTCAGCTGCTCTAAAAACAGGAATCAACGTTATAATGAATCCAATTCTTCTGTTCTTCTTCATAAAGGTGAAGAAGAACACCTTTAGCATCATATAAGACGCATTAGGTCAGGAGTGTACAAAGTCTGTCCTCAAAGTGAAGCATCCTGCATGTTATCCTTCTCTCTGTCTCAAAACACCAGGATCAAATGATGGCTCGATGGCCGGCCTCTCAGAACATTATCTGTATAATTGCACAATTTGACATTTCAAAAATAAATTTGCTCAATGGAAGTAAAATGGAATTTCCATTTGAACAAATTCTTCCATTTGAATTTGCTCAAATGGAAGAATTTTGAAAAATTTTTGTTTTCAATAAAACGTTTTGGTGCTAGGATGACGTGGGGAGTTTTCAGCCATATTGAAGTTGATTTACTTTGTAAAACTGCAACGGAAACAGTTTGTTCACATCACATGACTGACATGATCACCAACCAGATGTTGCTACTGGCGCAAACCATGAAGAAGAAGACGACAAGAAGCAGTTTGAGGATCATCAAGCGTCATATTTTTAATGACTTATTACATGAACAACTTATTCATGTGTCATTTTAATTTCACCTTTTTATTTAAAGGAAAAACCGCAATTGCAAAATGATGTTTTTATTTTCATTAGCAGAATATTGACTAAATATTGAGTTTCACGCACATTTGCTGAGGTGCATTTAGCACCATCAGGAACAGAACTAAAACCTGCAGTAGACGGATATTAAGGACCAACTGTGGACACCCCCACTTTAGGCAAAGTGAGCCTTTATTCATTTTCATAATTCCTGGACTAATACTTCAACCACATTGACAAGACACTGTGCCTACAATTCCATATTATCTATCCATACATTTTCAATCTTTGCAGAGTGGCAGTAGAGTCGGGTCACATCATGGACAGACGTCGATTCGTCACACAGCAACAGAGAAACACACAGCCAGACATTCATGCACTCATACCTAAGGGCAATTTAGAAAACCTAATTATGCACAGAGTGCATGTTTTTGACCTTTATGAGTGACCAGTGACAACCCAGGTATGTATGGGTACAACATGCAATAAGGCCAGAGCCGTGATTTAAACCTTTAAGGCTCAAATAACTACACCACGATGCATATCACTGATTAATATGAATAAGAATAGGATGATAGACATTGTATCAGTGTAGATGTATCAGTGTGACCATGATGTGGAAACAATCAACTCATCTAGAATGTGCATAAAACAAATTAGACGATTGATCCTCTGGATAAAGCAGGCAGCACTGTGAGGTTCATGTTATGTGGTTTATCCAGAACATTTAGCACAATTTAACACAAATTGAATTAGCGAGGGGGCAAACACGTTTTCACACTGCTGTATGCTGAGCAGAAAAAGTGAGGACATTTTTATTCCATGACATGAGCCTTTTTACCGCTGTCTTATATTGCTGGAGAGCTAGTTGATTTCCGTCTAAATGGTGCCACAGTTTTTGAGAGAGCTGAGGATTTGGGCAGCAACCATGAACAACTTAGAGAAACCGCTCTGCCTTTGCTAAACAGCTTGAGCACCACTGAGGCTCCTCTCTGCTCAGTGAAGAGTGTTAAATCATCAATATGTCTTGATTCCTCAGATTTCCATCATCCAGTCAAACTAACAAACACCAACTGGAGTCAATAGTCGGATAAACCGTTTGGCATCGATAGATGCTCTACTCTTCAAATGTGGGACCATTTAAAGAGAAATAACAACTAAATAAGGATTACTGCCACAAAGCTTTGTAAAAGCAGAGAAAAACAAACACAAATGTTCTTACTTTATCAGCTCTCTTACTTCCTTTTGTCATCACTGAAACAGAAAAATAAATAAATAAAATATGCTGAAACTGGACATAGTCACCGTTCTGTAACTTTTTGATTCCTTCCCCACATCAAGCCAGTAGCTGAACTGTTTAGCTATCAATATCTTTGTCGGAATAACTTTAAACTTCATAGAAATATGAAAAGCGGACAAGAGTTGGAGAAAATAGCAAAGTGTCACTCAGGCCTGAAAGATCCGTGTCCACCAGATGAGCAGAATGTGAACATCAAAGCAAATCGCAGAGACCTGAGAAAGAACCTGAGGGACGCAGCATCCTGCACTGCAGGTCAACCTTTCAGTTTATAGATCCTTTATAATCACTCTGACCCTGATATTGATAATGTAGCTTTGCAGATTTGCACGAAATAAGGACCGCTAAAGATACCAGATCTTTAAATAGAAAATGAATCATGCAATAAAAATGTAATTTTCCTAGAAACATGGATGTTTTTCTGACATCCAGGTGGACAGAGTTGCCTGCTCTGAAACGTTGCCTCACCCTGCAGACAGTGGCCTTTGGTATTTAGGTTTTTCCTATTAGTCGTGACTTTAAATGACCTCATGAAGCTGCTGCTGCTGCAGCGGTAACCTGTCAGAACAAGTGTGTTCAGGAAAAACATAAGGAAAGTGCTGTGAAAAAGTATTCATCCCCCTTGAACTTGTTCCTATTGTGTCATGTACCAATGGAAGTGGGTGGTAACATTTACTAGAGTAACTCTTTAAAAGAAGATTTCTAAAAATAGCCTTGCAGCAGCAGCTTTTACTGTGACATGAATAATTTTACTTTGAAGTGACGCTACTTTGACCTAATTACAATATTTTCCAGCGACTCAAATTCAAATTCACTGAATGCACATCCAGCATATTTTCACCAAAAAATGCACCAGAGACAGAGTTCATGTTAAAATGATCCTTCTTTGTTTGGAACAAGCTTCATTTTGCTGATATTCATTTCTACCTGATCGGCCACGTTGGGTTAACAATTGAAGATATCAATATTGTCATAGAAAGTAATTTGCTTCTACATATAAATTGAAGACTGTAAGTTTTGGATTCAAATATTTCACATTATGAGTAAAATTTTAGATTTGGAAAGGTGTTTCTTCTGCCTTACCAGTTAATTAATAACCCATTTGTATTCATTTTATTTTAATCTTTAACATACCTGTCATGATCCGTGTTTTTCTGTGTTTATTTTCGAGTTTTTTCTGTGTATTCATGTCTAGTTCTGTGTCTCTGTGCTCTCCGTGTTGTCCTGTCTCCCCTTGATTATTCCCAGGTGTGTCTCGTTTCCTTGATTACCCTCTGTGTATTTAGTCCCACCTGTGTCCTGTGTTCCTCGTCGGGTCCTCGTCTGATGTACGCCAGTCTGTGTCTTAGTCCATTCGTTTACCTTGCGCTACCTGTGCTGAGCCCTGGATTCTGCTCTGCAGTGCTGCCTCGGTTTTGGACTGTTTATCCTATGTCTTCTTCATTAAATCCATCATATTTGCCATAACCTGGGTCTCAAAGCGTTTGCCTCACCACCTCACCTCCACACCGCATGACAGAAGGACCCGACCAAGACAAGGTGAGACAGACTAACACGATGAGCCCAGAAGAACTGACAGAACTCACCGGGACGATCCAGGAGTTCTTCCGGACAAAGACGCAGCCTGGGGGCTCCTGGAAGCGGCTGGGGATCGCAATCCGCTTGGGGTTATTGCTGGACTCCCTGGTTCCGCGTTTCCCGCGGAGCTGTTGGAGCTTCAGCGGGAGGCGGAGTGGGAACGTGAGAGCACCCTGGCCGTCATGTCCGGCAACCCTCCGCCTCCCCGGCTCGGACCAGCATCACCAGCAGCCACAGCTCCAGTACCAGCCCCAGCGTCTCCGAGACCTGCACCGCCTCCAGTTCCAGCTGCGGAGTCTCCGGCGTCCAGGCCTCCCAACTCTCCGAGGCCGGCGCCGCCTCCGAGCCCAGCCTTCCTCGTCGTCTCTGCGGGAGCAGAGCCAGCT
>CAEFZY010077411.1:0-33665 GCA_903066815.1 Brachyrhaphis roseni
GTCACTTGCTCCCTGTCAGATCCTTGTCCTGCTTTTTGTCAGTAGTCGTTGTCTCATTGCTCATCATTGTCGTCTTCCAGTGCTAATAAGTTCCTAGCATTATTGCTCACCAGTGCTGCATGGACTTAGAATAGAATAGAACAGAATATAATTCAACTTTATTGTCATTGCACTGTCACAAGTACAAGCAACGAAATGTAGTTTTCATCTGTCCAGCAGTGCTATACAGGATATAAATATTTATTTACCGGTGTGCCAAATAGCAGTGAGGTGTGCAAATGAGTAGTGAAAACAGAGCTGAAAGATAGCTGAAAACAGTCCGTGGTGTGTGTGTGTGAGTGAGAACAGTCCATATGTTGTAATGTGTCTCAGGAGGCGTTCAGGAGCGTGACAGCTGTTGGATAGAAGGTGTTTCGGTGCCTGGTGGCTCTAGTCCGTAAGCTTCTATAACGCCTACCAGAGGGCAGTAGGGAAAAAAGTGTGTGTGCAGGGTGAGTGAAGTCCTTAGTTATTTTCCTGGCCCTTTTCAGACACCACTTCCTGTAGATGTCCTTGATGGCAGGAAGCAGTGCCCCGGCAATTTGTTGGGCAGTTTTCACCACCCTCTGCAGCGCTTTCCGGTCGGAGACAGAGCAGTTCCCGTACCAAACTGTAACACAGTTTGGTACAGTTTATACAGAAAGGTTTAATGTCCTTATCCTCTGTCTCATCTTCTTTCAGTTTAATTTTATTTCAAAATTATTTTGTTTTTAAGAAAAATGATTATCCTGTATGTTGTGCTGCAATGTTTAACTGTGTGGGTATAAATAAATCTTTGAGAAAGGATAAAAATACACCATCTAATATATATCTGAGAAGGTTTTTATCCCGATGCTAACCGTAAACAGCCTGAGTTAGAAACTGGAGCTCTTTGCAATATTCAAATGAATAAATCAGAAAGTAATTGGTGAAGGATATTGTGTCTTTGCTCAGATTGTGATTGGTTTCCTGATATTATTTGTCATTTTCATATACATTTGAACTGATTCTGTAAATTGGAGAGGAATTATTGAGTTTATTAATCAGGATTATCTTAAATCACACAACTAGAAGATAACCTGATATGAGGAATTTGCTTCTGATTAAAGTCTCTGAATTTACCTACTATGTATTTTTAGTACAGAGAATAACAATGATTCTGGATGTGTTCTTCTTTCAGGGATGGCAAATTCAAGATAATATGTACCTACGATTTTTGCAGTAAAGATTGGCTCAGCAAAAAACTGAAGGGTTTTGGAGAGAAAATCTCTGCACTGTTTCGCAGCAAACCTAAAGAGCCCGTGGAGTGACATCACAAACTCGCCCTCTTCTACCTGACCAGATGCAGACAGACTTCATGAAATCACCTTTGATTTTCTCTTTGCTCTTTAATCATTTTGGGTTTAAACCCATAAATATTTTCTGGAAATCTTTACAATAATCATAGTTTGTCTGATCTTATTATCCCATTTTACCCTGACAAACTGTTGCATCTGTCAAGGTTTTATATAATGCACAATAAAGTAAGCAATTCAAGTTGTATGTTTCATAATCATTATTCCCAAGAAATAAACTGCAGTGTCTATATCTAACTAGTAAATATATTTATTTACCTTATATCTGTTTGTGTTTATTTTCCAGCTTCATGAAATGTATTATAGGTAAACCAAATCAACAAACCCATTACAGAAAAACACAAACATGTGTCACTTGGGGATTTTTTTCACTTACTCAAAGACAAAAATATATTTGGTTAATTGAATGAGTCTGAAATAAATGGCACAACAAGATTCTCTTTGCTTATAGATGCTGAGTTAAAGCACAACCTTTTCTTCTGGATCCTGATTTTAAGTAAAGGTGATGTTTGGCGCCATCTGGTGGCAGAATATAGAACCTCACTCTTTCTCAGCGAGTCTTAAGAGTTTATTTCAGTTTATTTGATAACTCTTCTGCATATATGACCAACAACGTAACAAACAGGATTGTAGCAGTTAAAAACAAGATGAAACATTAACAGGATGATGTGAAACACGTAAAACCACTGATACACACAGAGACGTTTGGCTTCTTCAGAGAAGTTTGGCAGCTTTGTTTTCAGGAGGGATGTTGTTAGTTAAGGTACCTGAAGATCTGCAGTTTGCCGACTCCACAAGGAGGATGAAAAGTGACTGAAGGCCGAACATAATGTCTTCAGGTGGACCTGAACGTTGAGGACGGATCCACATAAATTCATGCAGAAGGAAATGTACAGTGAGCAGGTGAGTCTACAAACTCTGAAAATATTTCTTTTGATGCAGCCAAGTTTGTGGATTCCGCTTTTTGTGCTTCTTAAGGTTTATTTTAGTATGACGACAGAAAAATGTGGGCAGTGAAGCAGATTTCTCCAACAGCTGTTGATGGACATCACCCAAACTAAAACGTTTTTGTTGGAAAGTTTTAGTTTTGTGTCTATATGTGATACAACACAAGACATCTACATGTAAACATCAAGGCTTTATCTTTAGACTCTGAATTTTATGAAACTGCTGCATGTGCTGCAGAGCCAGGGATCAAATGATCAACAATGAAATAAAATCATAGCCCAGTAAGGAGTTTTTGCACAAAAAGCAGATCATCAGTTTCACTTACAACTGGCTATTGGCTCTTGAAGGTCTTCAGAGACACCACCCCTCACAGAGCTTAATGTTTGTTGGATCAGTTATTCACAGGACAGGGTTATGACTTTTTGTCCTTCTAATAACACATTTCATGGAGGGGGTGTGAGTGGGAGGATATGTCGTTTTTGAAGGACCCATCTCCCAATGGGACTCATACCAGGACCTTCTCTCCATACCACACTTCAGAAGAATCTTTGTGGGACGATGGGTCTTGCAAGCATTGGTAGAGTGCTTCCCTCTCTGCAATGTTTGACCCCATCCTGCAACTCAATTTTAGTATACTACAGACACTTAGGGCTTTGCGATTGGGGTAACTCTGAAGTCAGCAAGTAGTGGAGTCTCACACACCTCAGCCACAACTCCAATTTTACTTCACCTTAGACATCCTTTTCTGCAAATGCCCATGTGACAGGCCCATGCTGATTTGGTGTTGGGTGGGGATGTAGGGTGGCCTGAGATCTCTGACAGCACCATTGAGGCTGGGAGGGATTGCTTGTGTGGGTCACACCCATAGTGGTGGGCTCCTGCTGGGGTGCCTATGGCTCCAGAGAATGTGACAGGCCAGCCATGGTCCACAGGGCCCACTCAGGACACTGGTGGACATCCCTCCCTCTTGACCTATTAGGGGCTAGCTCACCAGGGGGGACAGTAATGTGCCCTTCCTGGCCTGATCCTTCTGAGTTCAGATGGCACATTCACATACACCAACTCAACACAAATTATTTGTACACATACACTCCCCCACCCACACACATACACGGACAGACACGACTATAATCCAGATGGTTGACAGTCATATTACTAGATTACACAGGTTACTATCACATCGATGTGATTGGTGGCCCTCCTTGATGCTTGATGCTGTCTGGATTTTCTTAAAGTTAATCATGCAATTAAAATGCCATCTTAGGATATTCTATGTGTAGAGCAAATTTTCCCTGGGACATAGACAACTATCTTCTATATATGGTATCCCTGACGTGCCAAAGAATGGACATCTTAAAAAAGAAAGACCCACCCTTCAGAAGACCTCCAAGTTTTTGGAAATATCTTTGGGTTGGGAACCCATGTGTTGGAGGATCTGACTTCTGAAGGATCGGGTCTTTGAAAGAGTCATTTTTCAGAGGATCTGGAATAATTCTTTGAGGAGCTAGTCCTTTGAAGGTTAAAGACCTGAACCGAACCTTTTAAGGAATAAACTTTCAAAAAAACTATCTTCTTGAGTGTCTGTCTTCAGGGGACATGTTCTTCATAGTACTGTGGAACTGGATAGCCTGCTATTTGCTTGGCACAATGTTTGATGGACTCGTCTTTAGGAGGGCTCAGCTTTTGCAGGCACCATCTTTTGGACAACACCTTTGAAGAATTTGTCATTTTGAGAATTAACCTCTTGAAATCAGGTCCAGGTCATCATCACGTCTCAACATCAAAGCCAATGTCTTTGGTTTTGAGAAACATCCTGTTAAGTTCCCATCACTCTGACTTTCACTGTTTATTAATGGTATATATAGTGGCGTTATAAAATCAGAGTCAAAGTTGGTGGAAATGGAAAGCAGTTGGAGCAGTTTGTGGAAACCCCCCCAATTTCCTAAAATACACAGGTCTCAGCATGATTTAGGCAGTGATATATAGTAGCTTATGTTCTCTATGTCAAGGCAATGCAGCTCAAAGATAAAGCCACGTGACAATGGACTGGCCCTTTGGGGGATCCCACCTTTAGAGGGCCAGGCTTATGGAGAAATCATCTTTAAAATGTAACATCTTTTTCTGGGCTTTGACCTTTGAAAGGTCCTTTGCCAAACTTTGCTCTTAAAACCCTGGATGCGGAGAACCTGTCACTGAACAGACCTGTTCGTTGAGAGGACTAATCTTTGAAAGGAATCATCTTTTCGATGGCAATTCCTTTGAAGGGTCAGTCTTTTGGAGGATGAAGTTTCTGAATTGTGACTCAGTTGAGTGTGTTTTTTAACACCAGATACCTCATTATTATTGAGAAACAGTCCATGATTTTTCATCACTTTGATTGCCATTGTTTTGTGCTCTGTTTGTGAACAGTCTTTAGAATGCTGGTATTAAACCAATGCCACAGTGACAGACAAGGTGGGAACTTAAAAACCACTGGTGCTAAGAAAGAACCGGTTTGGTGGAGCACCTCATACTCCAGTCACAGTCAGATTTAGGTGGTGATAGATTGAATATATTCTACATGAAATATGCACACAGCTCATGTATATGTCAACATGACGAAGGACTGAGCCTACAAAGGATCCAGCTTTTAGAGGACCAGGCTTCTGGTTATCTCTGAAGAACCTCTGTTGAGTCCTTGGAGGTTTTTTTGCACATTAGCATCAGTCTCAATTGGTGGCTTTTAAACTATCCTTTCATATTCTTAAGAAAACAAGATAATGCAAACCCCTCAAAGTTGCATGTTGATGAAAGTTTGTTTGTAGCACATAAAATGTTGAATGTTTTGAATATATTTGGCTTTTTTTTCTAACTTATGCCCTGACTGAGAATAATATTACATTGGCCCCTGAGTTTATGGAGATTCATGCTTATAATCCATATAATTCTTAAGGTCCTACAGCAGTTTACTAAATTACTGTACATTTTAATGCCCACGTACACTTGGTGCCAAAGGGATATCTTTGCTTGTAAACCAAAAATACTACACAAAAAATAAATACACATCTCTGAATTTGCTTCACTGGAGGCACAAACTGAACCAGAATTACCATGGATCGATTGATTTGATTTGATGATCAAATCAATGGATCCAGTAAAAACGTAGAAGGAGCGCTAACAGAGGATGTTGTGCCAGGACTTAGGCTGAACATCGATCTACACAGGACATGGATAGCAGCATCAAGGAGACATGGAGCACACTTTACAAGTCCAGAAAACAGAAGACAAGTAACAGAACAGGAGGAAATTCTCAAACAGAGCCCTTTTAATGGAAATTGCTTGGATTTTTAAAATAATGTTAGCTACCAATTAAACCTCATTTTCTCCGTCATGTTGTATTAGATTAAAAAGCTTAATTTTTTCCATTCTGTGGAAGACGTGTTACAGATTATCTGAATAAAGTTGGAGTATTGTTCCATTGTGAGCAGAATCATGACCCACATAGTGGTGGGCTATTTGCACAGATGTTTTACATGCCCCGCCTTCACTGTCTTTGCATGTTAATCTGCATCTGATCAAAATGTAAACTGCCAGCATATCTACTGAAGCAGAAAATAAAATAAAATAAAAAAAAACACTTCAGTACAAGAACTTTTGTTCATACAACCTTATGGCACTAAACCTAAAGCACTAATCATAAACATTAGTTCTGCTAATGTTGAAGCACTACCAATAGTATTTAGCAGAAGCTAATGCTAGCGCTAAATTCAACCATGTTAATATGTTGACATAACATTTTACAACATAACGTATCACCCTCTGTTGGGACAAATATGTTTTTGCCCCAACAGAATCTTAATATCTTAAAACATGATATTTCACTCATGTTTTAAGTTTTAGAGTTGGTGAGTATTGCTAACTTGACGGTAGGACGTGGGTCAGAAAACATGCAGGACATCAGTAGATTTTAAACTGTTTATGGTGCATTCTGGGTACAGAATAAACCTCAATTGCTGCACCGCATCACAGACGGAGAACATTAGGAGAGGAAATGGAACAGTCTTCACTCACTTCAAAATAAAAGCATGAATTTAAACGTCTAACTACTTGAAGAATTCGTAACAGTCGATAACCAAAACATCAAGACATATGTCAATTCAGTTTATTCAACTGAAAGTTCACTAAGACAACCAAGTAAATTAGCTCTTTAGAATTTAGAGAAAACTAAATTTGCTAAACGATTTCAAATAAGCTAAATGCTCACCACTGCTTACTTCCTTGAATCTTAAATGGTGCTTTCTACAGATTTCAAGAATTTACTTATTACTTTCCTGACACTTTCAGGCTGCTTTAATGGGATTTTTAGGTTATTTATCATGGGAATGTTGATTACTTTACTGTATCTTAAAGGGAACAACCAGGATTTCATATTACATTCTCTTAACTTTCTAGAACTTTAAGGGCATATTCCACTCAAAATATACTTACTGAGGCTTTTTACTTGTTTTTTTACCTGCTGCTTACATGATATTTTCCTGTAACTTACATGTTACCTTAAAGAAAATTACATGTTACTGAGAAGTAACTTGCAAGTTCAGGGCAGAAACCCCCAAGTTTTAGGATAGTAGCTTTTGATGAAATGCAATTGAATGTTAGTAGAAAGCACAGAAGAAGAAAAGTATCTTCTAATTTAAAAACACTTAAGTTATTAAAGAATCAGAAGGTCACATGTTAATTACTGAAATGTAGGTCTAGGGTTTCAAGAAAGTAACCTTCAAGTTTTTGTAGAGGATTTATGAAAGCAACATGGACATTCCAGGAAAGTGATAACATGTGGAGGCAGAGGTTTCTACGGGTGTTTTTAAATATTTTTGTTAGTTTGTGAGTTAGTTAAAAACCTAAAAGAAATATTAAAATAAATGCAGTGTAAACTCAGCTTCAAGCTTTTTGTCATTTACTTTAGACTCTGTTTGAGAACTCAAGAGTGTTTTCCATCTTGTCTGGAGAACGAACTCGTTCCTTTTTCTGACTTCCCATTTCCTGATTGATATGTAGGTACAAAAGGACAGCAAGAAGAACAGGCCACACAAAGGTAGAGAATACTAAACACTTCAGATTTAGGCGCCTGAACTTACAGAAGACATCACCTAAAAAGTAGCTCCAGTGGAGACGAGCTGATGTGTCCGTCCCAGACTGTGTGACCCTGAATGCATCGTCTCTGATGGCTTTGGAAGGGGAAATATCAGAGGAAAAACAACATCCAAGCAACCGTTCTCCTTCAAAATGTTCTTATTTTTTTCCCTTCATCTGTATCACATTGTTTTAGAAAAATAGAAATCAGAAAAACATTATTACAAAAATAAACCAAAATGTTTGTCCAGATTCTACATCCACATGACAACTTCACAGAAATATGGACTTATATTGCACAGCGAGGGATTTCCTTCAATAGGAAGTAAATCACTGACACGATTTGTAGAAAAAAGAAAGACATTAAAACGATCCAAAGATGAAAATCCTGGATGTGTTTGATTTTTTTTTTCTTCTTCGTTTCCACAGACAGACAGCAGCTCGATTCCCAGGCCCTCCTTCATCCGTCAGGAAGAAAAATAAAATAATCCGAAAGCTGCTCCAAGGGAAGAGTAAAAACCCAAAAACAGGATGAGTTTTGGTTGAAGGCACAGAGTTCCAAGAACAGGAATGTTGATGCTGACTGGAAGCGCAGCAGATGGTTCTGTTCCTGCGGTCCGATCGACTCTCCTGATGGTCGGAGGGCAGGGCTTCGACTCTCTGCGGAGACAAGAAACACGGAGGAACACAAGGATTTAGTTTCCCTTTTAGGTCTCACTTAGGGTTATACAAAACATGTTCATTACATTTTATTTACACAAAATCATTCTTAGATCATTTTAGTCTGCTCATTTCTGCCTATTTTGAGTTCCTTCCAGAATGAGCTGTTTGAGACATTTTTGAAAAGCAGAAGTGGAGCCCCCTGCACAACCAACTGGAATGCAGAAATTAGTTTCTGAATGGCAAATCAACAATAAAACACTTGTCTTTCCCAGCAGCCATTGTACTTCTCACCAAACATGCTGGAGCTCTGTTTGGGTTGCTTGGTGACAGGCTGGACTGTTACCTAGTAACCTGAGGTTGCTAGGTAACAGTTCCCATGGGATGTGACTTAACAACTCCCAACTATGTTATTTGTTTAGTTAAAGTGCTGAATACTTAGTTTAGTGATGAGCAGGTAAATGAACATTTTGTTGGCCATCAAGTCCTTTTGGTTTTACGATTTTGGCTGATTTGAGAAAAGGTCCTAGTCAAAGTACATACATGAACCCAAATCAGAATTTGCTGCACAAGTTGAATATTGGTGACTCCTTCTTTCCTACCTGAGTCAGTTTGAGCAGTTTTGGGAAGAAAAAAAGGGCAATTTTGGTTTCATTGCACAACATGGCTGAATGAAAATGCACACCACACCTTTAAGATTTGTATGTGTAAAACATTTTAACTTTTTCCCTTTTCTTCAGAATCATTATCTAGTTTGTCTCCATCACAAATTTGAAGCAAAAATACAAACAAATTCCAAGACGTTGGTAACAGGAAGGGCCCTTTATTGATGTAACCTGTGAGGTTTCACCAGGTCTTTATGCAGCTCCACCCCCACCTCAACGCCATCTTCCTCGAAGTTAATCCCCCCGTCCATGGCAGATGGTCCAGGGAGCATCCTCAGCCCTCAGAAACTCCTGTAGTTATGAATGATTGCGCCGCTGTGGGCATTAAGTTGGATCAGTGTAATCCATCGCAGCATATGCAGCAGCCAAATCCACTGGAGAGGAGGACTTTCCTTCGTTGATTTCCCTCCGTAGAAACATTCCTAGAAGGTCAGGAGGTGCTAGGTTGGCTCGTCTTTTTTCCTCTGATGCTCACTTATCACAGTATCAAGGCATCAGTCGTCCATTCTGCGTCTTCCTAGCTCGGTTAGGCATTAATTATGCTAGTTTATAACATAAACTAGTGGCAGCCATCACGCTTCCTTCTTTAATCCAACTCCAGTTTGTTTGGGGAAGTGTGAATGTGTAATCAAACTCTGATTTGGACCAAAAAAGCAAATTCTGGTCCAACTTCAAACCTTGGTCTTGGTTCAGTTGAAGTGAACTCTGGTTTGGTTCAAATGTATATGTGAACACCAGAGACCACTCCAAAAGCAGGAAGTCAACTACAGTGCAGGGCAGTCTGGGTAAATTCAACCAAAACAAACATGCTAGTCTATCGCTAGCATGAGAAATGGCTTGTGGTCTTTTGCTAAAGACAAAAGAGAAACAACTGATAAAATCTGATGTTACTCCATTTTTGATTACATTTGTGAAGTAGGAAGATGCACTCATGTATTTTTCAGAGGTTTTTCTGTCGTTTCCTTCTGTGGTTCTTGTTGCAGCGCCACCACAGGCGAGGAGAGGAAACAGTTTAACAAAGTGTTTGGTTTGTTTGACAATGCAATGTGAAACGGAACCACACCAGCTGAAAATGTAACAAATGTTGCAATTTTTGTTCTCAATCGAACCGAGTCTATTGGATTATTAGATGGGAAAACCCTAAAAACCCTAAATCAATTAACCAATTATTGGTCCCTCTAAAAACAGGGCGGCACATGTTAACGAGCTAAAACTCAAAACTTTTCACACAAAATTCTGATATCTTTTTTTTTCTTTTATTAAAATTGCAAAAACTATTTAGTTTAATTGCAATGTTATTGGTTCAAAATAAACATAGAAGTTTCTTTTTAAAAATCAATAATTCCTTAATATTGGTGAAAAAGAACTAGTTCCACTGGCAGATTATGAAAGATTGCGCCGCTGTGGGCGAAATGATATTTTCCACATATCAAACTGACTTAAAATAAGCTCCTATATCTTGTTGAAAACTTAGTTGTAATTTAGTTTTGTCTTTTTTAAAGTGCACTCGGATATTTGCATTGAAACTAGATAACAATAGTAAGATTATGTATTTTTTGCAGTGTAGTTTTAAATGGCAGATTGTTCTGTACGTAACTTTGTGTCCACTAGGAGGAGCTGCAGGATCTCTGCACTCCTGTTGACTCCAGTTGATCTGTGGTTCCTGATAAACAGATCTCTAGGAGTCAGAAACCCTCTGATCAGAACCGACCCGCTTCCTTAAATATTTGTTCTGAAACTGAGCGCTTCTCTCACACACTCTCTGACCTTTTTCAGAAGTTGGAGCTGTGACATTTTGGTGTTAATGCTCCAGTGGTCACATTAAACTGACGTAAAGATGAAGCAGAGTGGTGTTCTCTGAAGATAGCGTGTGTTTTTTCCATGTTTGCATGTTGGGAGCAGGCTGCAGAGATGGAGTCGTGTCCTTCCTGTTACTGACTCTGATTAAAACCAGAACGAAGCAGTTGGATGTGATGATTCACTGCTGAGGCTGTGAAACATCGCGCTAACCTGAAGGGCTCGTCTTGCTTTGTTTTTTTTTGTTGATTTTGGCTGTCAGCTCACAGAGGAGGACACGTTTTCTGATTCTGCTTGCACCTCATCCCTTGTTGCCACGGCGACTGCTTCCCAACACCTGAAACAGCTGAGTTTGCACGCAGGCCTTCGCGACCTTGACCCCGCTCCCCCCCATCCTCTGACTCGGACGATAAGCGTTTCGCTGGAGGCTCGTTTGCAGCCGTCACTTTGGCTCTGCAGCAGCGTCGTGAAGTCGTGCAGCGAGGCTAATGAGCTGAAAATAAAAAATAAAACATGACAGCGACGATACACCGAGTCCCAACAGTGACTGGATGCATTCAGTTTACTTATAGGGAGGAATAACCATCCCATCATGGGAAAATGCTAATTCAAAATATTTTTTTTTTCCTTTCTTAGAGACTTTTTAAAAAAAATATTTGTTAAAACATAATCTGTGAAGACGTCTGCCTCATCCATGTCCTCCCTGAGCTACTATTGTCATCTGAGGAAAAGCACTGAAAACAACCGATCAGCACCAGGAGGAGGGTCTCAGCGCTGTCAATCAGCCTTGCGAAGGCACTGCTAAGTGTGCTAATGGCGAAAAAACAACTTGCTGTTATAAGAAAACCATAATTAGTGCTAACTAGCCTTAGCATTCAGAACAGGCTCAGCTAACTGGGAGAAGTTGCACTGCAGCAGAGCGTGAACACAACCCTGATTGACAGCACTAAGACCCGCCTCCTGGCTCTCATTGGTTGTGTCTCGTTAGCGCTGGGAGTACTGGCAGAAGGCAGAGGAGCTCAGTTTTATTCATGGATTATCTCAAACTTTATTGTCACGACATACTGACAGTTCCAATAAATAATTTAATTAGCCTCAGGTTTGGACTTTGACTAGTCCACGTGTGGCCAGATATCTGTGAAAACAAATAAATTTTCATGCATTTTGAGCTTTTAGTCACATAAAAACTCAGATTTGTACCACCAAGGCCTTTTAGTCTTATAAAGACTTACTGTAGTTTTTATGAAAACAAATATTCTGGCCAAATCGTTTGAAGAAATAACATCATACCTAAAGGATCAGCTTGAGAAAATCTATGAAAAACAAATCTTCACCACTGAATGTTGTTTTAAACATGCCTCATCCTCATACTTCATTCGTCTCTTTCTGTCATTAGTTTCAACATTTAACTGTTACATCATTTTTGTCCATAGTGGTTTTCCATACTTCGTTCTTTCCTTTAGTGCTTAGGTTTTTCAGCTCTTTCTTTTGTCCGGCTCTTTGTTTAGGTTTCTATCTTAGTGCTAGTCTTTCATTTTTTTTGTTGCTATTTTCCCTTTCTGTTCATTTCTGTGTTTGTTTCTGTCACTTTTCCCTCAGGTTCATAGAGGATGTGAGTCATACAAACGTTTCCACTTTTTGTCATTTTATAACCACCAATTTCAAGGTATTTGTGCCGCAAAGCACAAAGTAATTGCAAATTTCTTTTGATTTACAAAAAATCTGAAAAGTGTGGTGTGCATTTACATTTACAATTCTTTGTAAAACCATATTTTACTGAAATTGCTTCACATTCCTCTTAGTTCATAGTTCAACCTGAGTCAGGTTGGATGGAGAGCAATTGTTTTTATTAGTTTTAAATTAAGTTTTGCTGCCATTTGTTATTTGCACAACTTTTATTTTGGTCTATCCCATCAAATTTCAGTATAATTATTGTAAGTTTCTGGTTGTAAAGTATTGGATTTATGAATACTTTTCTGAGGCATCCAGATTTAAAATGTCGGCATTTGCTTTCTAAAATCTGTTCAGATCCTTTTACTTTGGTCATATCTGTGTAATGATTCCTGAAGCCAATTGGATCAGGCTAAATCCTGGTGGCTGTAGGCGGCTCTGCTGGGATTTATAACATCTGCTTTTAAGGATATAATGCTCAGCTTGGAACATGATCCATCAGTCAGGCTCAGAGTTTCCAATATAAAAATAAAACCAAATATTCCACCTTTACTTATTGGGATTTTCAGGATTTATTATTGGCATCTAATTGATAAATGAAACTTTTGACAGTTACAATAAATTCAGCAAATATGAGAAATATTTTACAGCCATTTTCCTGCTATAAGTCCCCATCTTGTATTAGTTTAAGCATAAAAACAAAATATAGACATTAAGTTATCTTATTGGTTGTGTTCAAACTTGTTTGCAAGGAATCTAGAAAACTTTATTTTCCACAAACTTTTCCTCAGTGAGTAAAAGTATCAAGGGAAATAAAGAGATTTGAAGCAGCTGTTAAAATGAATATCTTATAAACCCACTAAACAATTTCAGGGACAGGAAAAACTCTGTTTAAAGTATTGGCAGGTCAAAAAATTATTATTTTAAAAAGTAAAATTACCAATTTTGAATTTGGTCCACCAAACAATAAATAATAAAAATGACACCAAAGTTTTATACAAAAAGTGACAACAATCCATTTTTAAAAATATATATTTTTCCAAAAACACAATTTGAATGTCTTTCTTTTAATAAAACAAATGTGCAAAATCGTTTTTTATTTAGGGGGATACATTAATTTACATAAAATGTCTAACTACTTTATTTATTTTAATAACTGCATGCTTAAAATTTTATTTTAAATTGTTTTATTGTTCTTATTTTTCTGCCCAGTAATTCTGAGTTGTCAATTTTGGTCCATGTGACAAAAATTTTGGATAAACAAAACGTTTTTCCAATATATAAGAATAATAATTCAACCTTATAGTTCAATCAAAAAACTCAGAAAGCTTCAAAAAAGGAAAGAATGATTCAATTTTGATAATAATAAAAAACTACCAAAAGTAAAACTATACAAGAATAGAACTAATAACCAGTAATATAAAATAAACCAGGTTTTTAAAAGACATAAACGTTCAAACATTGTTGGTTTACTGCTGAAATGTCCAAGACAGAATGGGGTTAAATAAAAATAAAATGGTGGCTCTTCATTGGACTAAAATGTGTTGGTTTCCACTGCGCTGGTTCTGCTGTCCCATTTTGCGCCTCATGGCGGAAGGAAAACGCCTTGCATCATGTTGGCGTTCTCGTGCGTAACGTACAGTCAGCTGCAGGTGAGCGCGAGCTCACATTTGGTTTGTAAAATGTTCCTGTTGGCTGAGCAGAGATGTTCCCCTGTTGTGACAACTTTTCTGCTCCAGTTCATTCTGGTTATTTAACAGTCGGAGATGAATGAGAGAACATTCGGCGCTGCTCACAGCCCACGACTTCACACCCGCGTCCTCTCGGAGAGCAAAGTGTGATGGTGATGAGCTGTCAGGAAGACGGTCTGCTGCCTGCAGAGTCAAGGCCTCTGATTTATCCAAGCAGCAAAACCACCAGATTACACAGATCTACCTTTAAATTACATTAAATTGATCATATTCCATCTTTATGTTGATTTGATGATATATTACTTCGTATCTCTCAATATGTTGATTTAAATATTATTTCTATTACACTGTAAAACAAGCGTGTCGAACTAATTTTCTTTTTGGGCCAAATCAAAAATCTGAATGTTCTTAAAGGGCCGGCAGTGCCAGAATGTATCGATAAAACCAACTGTTAAAATATCAATAACTAGCTGCTTGTTTCAGCATTCAATAAGTGTTTCTTAAAATTAAATAATATTGAACATCCTTTCACTCTGATCAGCTAATCCAGGATTTTGTGATTGTTTTTTTTTGTAATAATTTATAATATTTGTGCTAATGTATGATATTAAACATGACTTTTTATTAATTGCCATATCACTCATAAACCATAACAGTAATTTCATGAGAACTATACAATGAATAGAAAAAATGAATAATTTTGTCTCATTAAAATAACTTTTTCTTGTAATTTCAAGAGTTTTTCTGGTAAAACTGCATCTTTGTTTTGATAATAATATGACTATATTCTCATACGTAGCCTGACGTTGATGCTGTACAACCAACAGAAAGCATGACTGAAAGAAAAGACATTTTTAAAAAATGTTTTCTTTCATTTGTAATTTCTTTTTCTTTCTTTCTTTTTTTTTTTTTTTTTTTTTAGAAAAGAAAGCAAAAAATAAAGAAAATTGTATTTGAAATGAAACAAATTGGAGATTTTATTTTTAAGCCATAATGCAGCCCTACAACAACTGATGGTGTCATCCAGGATAAGTCCTAAAATTGTCCATAAATTCAACTGTTAGCATCTCAGAAACTCAGCAACTATCTTCAGTCAGAGGCCTCTTCAGATTAGTTGGAAGACTGACTGCTATGGGAGATCATTGCTACCCACAACATTTCCATCCACAACGACTCTTTGAAGATACTTTGAATGACATTTAATTTTCCTTCTGGGATTAATAAAGTACTTTTGAATTGAATTGGAATTATGGAGGAGCAACAGAGATTCCCAGCTCAGGTGGGAGAATCTGTTCAGAGTCAAGGCCTCTAAATCTGTTCTTTAAAAGTGGCGACAAAACTGCTGAGGAAAAGACAAAGTAAGTCCTGTTTGCAGTTTTTCATCAAGCTATCAAGGGGATAAAGCAAAAATGTGTGAGTGAGAAATTGTTCTGCTCAGAAAACACTCCAAAAACACGGTGGTGGCAGCATTATGCTAATTGTGTCTTGTCTTCTCCTGCCAGTCAAACTGAGACGAACCGAGTGATTTCTTCATGTTGGTCTTTCAATAAAAAATAAAAATTCTTCACAATCAGTGGCTGTGGAACTCAGTGGAGCTCTCTGATTGGCTGCTGGGAGCATGTGACCGCGGCGTGCAAACACGAACCTCAACATCAGCAGCTCCAATCCACGCGCACTCCCACAGCATCTATTTATATCTGGGGTGAGACATGCTGAACGTTATTACTGAGTAATTAAATCTGTGTGTTCATGCATGACTCCTGTGGCACATGGAGTCAAACGTGCTGCTGTGACCCATCAGCTGGGAAAAAAACCTAAAAATAAATGTAAATAAAAACAGAGGGTTATGTGACGCAGCCGTGCCACCTCGTCTGGGGATAACAAATCAGGATTTTCCCTCTTTCGGCTCCTAAAATAGCTCACAAACTCAGGTAAGGGAATCCATTGCTGACAAGCTGCAGAGTTTTATCCCAGATTTATCTGTCAGGTTAAATCAACAGTAATGTTTCCTGATTTATTGTTTTGATTCAATAAATCATTCAATATTGTGCAACAAAAGATTCTGGATAATAACTCAGCTTTACAAAGCTGCTCGTGCTTGTCAACAACTTCCTCGTTGCTATGGTTACGCATCATCCCAGGCAGTAAAAACTGAAAAAGTATCACAGCATCCATAAACAAATTAAAAGAGGAGGAAAAATCCCCCCAAAATATTTAAATGAATTTTAATACATCAGAACTATTGGAGCAAGCAGCTCTAACGGCGTTTGGTTTTAACAATATCACACCGCATCTGGTTTGGTTCGCTCACAGATTCCAACTTTCATAGTGTGTCAACATCTTAATCACATCAAAGTTACAACAGCTGCATGTTTGGAGTTATCATCAGGAAATGTCCAATATGTACAGCAGCCCAGAAGGGTCAGTAAATGCAAAGCCACAACGTAAAAGCCACAAAGAACAACAGAAGTCACAACACAGAAATAAAAACTACATGTCAAAAGTTACAATGCAACAACAAAAATCTAGAATTGCCTCAATATGTGGAAATATTTAGTTAAAAAACTCAAAAGTGTTTTGATATTTTAGCATTTAAATGCTGATTCTTTTGACAATGGGATCTTTCATGTCTCTTTCTTGTGTTTTTCTGCCTTACTTAGACCTATTGTGTCTTTTGTTGTTTATTTTGTCTTTTAATTTTTCATCTGCTGTCTTCCAGTTAGTGTTACAATCTCTCCCACCAGCTCCAGTAACCCCTCCATGAACTGCACCGTTGTTGCAGCAGAGCATTGTTAGAAACAATGCTCTTACCAGTGACTTTAATACTGAATGAAAGCTTTTTTATGAGAACAGATGGTCCCTTGTGTTGTTCTTTTATTTTTTGGCTCTTGTGTTGGTGATAAACAGCGACAGCCTTTTTTTTTATCAAGCTCATCACAGATTCTGACCCAAAATATGAATTTCGCTCTTATTTAAAAACTTATTTTATGCAGCAACACCCTTCATGCGTTTCTACAGCAACACAACCCGATCAGCACAGAAAAATATGTCTCATAGGATGCTTAATGTTCTGCATTATTCCACAAATCTGCCCTGCTTTACTCTCTGTTCTTTAACATTAGAAAATAAATTAGAATACATCAGCTGATCTACTGCAGAAAGTAGTTTTTTAAATGTTTTTCAAAATATTACTGAGCAATTTCTGCTAAAGGTAACATATATTAGAAGAAAGAGGAGTAGAGTAGATTTAGATGGAGCTGAGAGGCTCTGAACATGAGATTTGTTGACAACGAGAAAAATATCACATAATGCTTGTGCTAATCCTTTTAATCTGCGTGTTTTAGTAGCCTGAAAACTAACATCAGGTCAAATTTCTGAGTTTTATGACTCGCCTTTTCACCTCAACCATCTTCATGTGACCTTTATACGGGTTATTATGCACATATACATTCAATATTTTGTCATTTATGTTGCTGATGGGTACAAATTTGTAATGTTATGCGCTTTAAAGGCATTTGTAACAAATGCAATAAGTCCAAAACCAAAAAATTAAAAAAATATCAGCTTTAAATTTTAGCTCAGGTGATAAAATTGCCAGATCAGCAAAAATATAGTAGAAAAGTATAAAAGTTAAATAATGTGGATTAAGAAAGATACTACAACATTCGGATCATGTATTTTCAATAATAATTAATATTGTAATAATTTTAGATTTACGAAAACATTTATTTCGGGGCGGAACTTTCGTTGTGCATTTTATGTTCCGGGGAGCAGTAGAGGGATGCCTGCGTCGTCCGTTCCGTCGGACGCTAACATTTTGCTTCCTGTCCGAGTTGGTTTGCTTTCAGCTGCTTTTCAAAGGTCAGAAAACCGTGAACAAACCCCCAAATAATGCTTTACACGATTAACATTAAACCAAAGACATTTCCATGCTGACTTTACGTCAATATTTATGAAGTCATTTCGGACAAAAGTTTGTCTAATTAGCTACTTCCGGTGTAGGAGTTATTTTGTGCCTCACTGCGATTTTACTGTTTAATGGGGATATCTTTGTTAAACTTTTGTCCTTAATAAATATTCAAGGAAGCTACAAGCTAGGACTATTGTGTTAAAAGGTTGTTTTAAAATGTAAGTGATTTACTTTTTTATTCAGCTTCGTGAATAAAATAAGGCAACACGTAAAAGACAAGCACATCCTAGCTAACTTCTGTTAGCTAGGAGGTGCTAGCCGAAGTCGGTTAGCTAGGATGTGCTAGCTAATCTTCGCTCATTCACTCTGCGAATGTGAAGCCTTTTAAGTCAATTAAGCACCATACAAATGGAAAATGTGATTGTTTTAATTATTGAATTAATAATTCTACACAATACAAATAATAGTAAAACATTTTTAAGAATATTTTGGCAAAAATCCATCAAAGTCATGTTGGCTGCAGAAGACTTGAGGCTGTGACTCACTGTAGTTCACCTATGACCTTAAACATACAACCAGTGCTAGGGTAATGATTTAGGTCAAATCATATTTTGTGTGTTACAACAGTCTAGTCAAAGCATAGACCTTAATCCAAGTTAAGTTTAGTATTACAAGCGCTGTTCTACTGTAGTCATATGATGACAAGAAAGGCTTTGAATTGAATAATTTTTTTCACATCCAATTTGATTGAATCTGAGCTGTTATTCAAAAAAAACTCAGCCGATTTCTTCTCTTTATATTGAAAGGTGGTGTCTCTGCAGGAGATAACAGAGCACAGTGACCTACATCTAACCAGAGAGAGATAATCTTATACCAAATTACAGAAAACGACTCCAGAGTGAAGAAAACCCAGAATGTGAATTTATATAAATGATTTTTCAAAGAGAAATAATGATATCAACGACCCAACAAGGACCAGAATGTAGCATGTTACAGCCAATCACTTGTTCCTGCTGCCATTAATGCAGCTGGAACAGCAACAGTTTGGTCCTGATGTGGCTCCTGTTTGCATACGAGCACCATCACGGTCACTGTGGGCAGCGCTGTGCTGCACGCTTTGAAGCCGCTGATGCAGAAACGATGGCGACTGCCGCTCATGTGGAAACGCTGAGTTCAGTCTGTCTGCTTAGATAACGCTCCACTCATGCCTCTTTGTTTGCTTGTTTTCTGCTTATTTGATTCCTCTCTTTCTCTTTCTCTTGGTTTTCAGGAGGAGCGCAGTCAAACTGCAGAAACGGAGCTGAAGTTCAAATGAAGCCGTACCAGAATAAAAACAGGTCAGAATATCCTCTTATACGAGTAAATGCACCATGTTGTTACACCACAAACACTGCTGGTTGGTGGTATTTTCTGGATATTTTGGTTTTAAATGTAAAATATATATGCAGCACATTCTAAATGGACGGATTTTAATGCAAGAAGTGACTTTGTTACGAAAAAAGAAAAAGCTACATAACAGGAAGCTTATTCTGTTTCCCAAAGCCATGTTGTCAAAAAAGTTTTATTTTCTCCCTTTTTTAATTTATTATTATTATTGATAATATGTTATACTAATATTAGTATTAATTGTTATACTTTCATGTTATTATCAGGTTTTTATATTTTTGTTGTTGCTTCTATTTGTTGATATTTAATGGGTGTTTTTCTTAATGCCCATTTATTTCTTCATTATTTTTGTGTATTTTGTTTTTTTGAGTGAATTATTTGTATTTTATTTTTGTACCTATAATATCACTTTTATTTTCATTTTTAATTCTATTTTTCATTATTTATAATATATAATGAATATAAATTACTTATATTATTTAGATTTTATTTATTTTTTCTATGTGTTTTACATTGTTTTTCTTATTATTTCTTGTAGTCTGTGGCTTATTATTCATATTGTATTTTTTTTTACTTTTTAAATATTTATTCTCTTTACTCCTTTTTCCGTATTGTTGCATTTAGCTAGTTTTTATTTGTTTTATCATTTATTTTGCTTAAGTGGTCAAACGTTCTTTTTTGCTTTTCTTCTGGGGTTTAAAATTCAAAATTGCCCCACGCAGCGCCCCCTGCTGTTTATCTCAGTCACCCTTTTAACAGCAACAATCAACAAAATGATTTATCAAGAATCAGCGTTTGTGGCCGTCAAACATCCATCGTCAATAATCAGGAGGAGCAGTTTTAAGATGGAGGTGATGTTTAATGAACGTGTGATGTTTAAGTCGATCCCTGTGGTGGCTCCGATGATCCCACTGAAGCAGAACGAGTTGGGAACAGTGAGAGGGATTAATTAGCCCTCTCAGTGGAGTTTACACAGATTTAACTAATTCAAGCCCTCGCGATGATTTCCATTTTAAAGTTAACGGCTCTTCTCCGAGGCCAAACAATCAGCCGTTACATAAGCTCATCTGAGTCCTTATGTTTCCACGTCACGGAGCCGGCAGCTGAAAACTGGGAATCATCAAACTCTGATGAGAAGATTGCTCTCTGTTTTACTGTCACGGCTCCAGTTAATAAGCTGGATTATGACTCCATGCTGGGGGTTTGCATAAAACCCACCACTTATTACATAAAATAAATTAAAAAAATCTTATTATACATCACTAATTAGATGCTACAGTTCAAACATGTATATTTTCTATCTTTTATGTTAGTAAATAAAGTGATCACAGTTTGTCAAATGTGTGGAATTTTTACCACATCCTGAGAAATCATTTTGTTGATTGTGGCTGTTAAAAGGGTAACTGAGACAAACAGCAGGGGGTGCTATGTGGTACAATTTTGATTTTAAAACACCAGAAGAAAAGCAAGGAAATAAGTTTGACCTCTTAACCAACCAAAATAAATAATAATAAATGTTTAAAACAAGTAATAAAGAAGCCAAATAAAAAAACAGAGAAAAAAGAGTAAAGAAAAAATATTTAAAAATCTAAAAAATTATACAATATCAATAATAAGATAGACACTACAAGAAAAACTAAAGAAAAAGGCAAAACACAAAATGTTAGCTAACAATAGTACATAAATAATTTTTTCATCTTTTTGAAGAAGAGTTAAATATCTCTTTATCAAAAGAAACTTTACGCTAACTGTTGGAACATTTTGCAGTTTATTTGTGTTACAAACACAAACGTCAATGTTTTTTATCGGGATTTTATGTGAAAACCAAACACAATGTAGCACATATGGCGAAGGATACATCATTTTCAATATTAAATAAAAATAAACCTAAAAAGTTACAGCTGCAAATTTTTGCACATCTGCTACAATATAAGGATTTTGTACATTTGTTTTCTCAAGTATGTTAATATTTGAAGTTTAATTCTTTTTCTTTAGGATAAAAATCGACCACAAACTTAAAAATAAAACAGGTGAAAAAATTCACTTTCTATCCTTTCTAAGACATAAACAAAACTTTTTGAAAGAAGGAAAGAAAAAATACATCCAAACTTTTTTTGCATTGTTTTCATGGGATATTATCACATTCTAACAGTTTTCATTGTGTGTTTTTTGTATCGGAAATCTGAATGGTTAATAAATGGCCACTTTCATCCCCAACTTACACAAACAAACATGAATATGCAGTTAATAAATTGATTTTAATCAGTTTTTGTGAACCAAATAGTTCAGAATGTAGAAGCACTTTTTCACCGAGATGCTTTGAATTTTAAATTGACATTTATTATTGCTGATTTTATACAAAATGTATAAAATATTTTATTGATCCCAAAAAGGAATTAAATGTTGTTGTAACTCATTAATTCAAAGTCTTCAAAGAGTTACATAGTTTTGACTGTAGCAGTCTGTATTACAGCAAATCTGAAGAGGCCCCTGACTGAAGATACTCCGAATCCTCCCCAAAAAGTAATAAATTGGAAGACTTTATTTGCTTGATTTTAGTTTTTTGTTTTTTTAGTTGTTTTTTTTTTCTTTGGCCTGCAAGAATTTTTCCTTTACAATTTTGGCCCTAAAGGTTTGGTTCTACTTTGCCTTGGCGACCTTTGGCGACCTTGGGGAGACCAAGATAAATCTGATAATCCATCCAGATAAAAGTTGATTTGATTTCCAGATGATTCCTTTCATTTTAATTATTCAGAAAAGAAATCATCAGTTTCCAGCTGGTTTTAACTGTATCATCTGGACATTTATACACCCAAATTCTGGTTTATGTAACATAAAAATGCCTGCGAGCCAAACAGCACACGTGTTTGTGCATGATGGTGACTCAGAGTGTGAGGTGAGTTCACACCTGAGCTCCTCCATACAGAAGATTGGTTCTTATGAAACCTCTGATTACAGCAGAGGGGGACGACTGATGGACGCCATGCAGTTTACCGCAGAACGTTCCACCATTCAGTAAACATGAAGCTGAATGTAAATATGTAGAGTAAAAATCATCAAGGCGCTGGTTGATGTTAAACTGTGTGTACAGGCTGCACTCTTTCTGCTTCACCGCCCATTTAGTCCATATATACTGTCTGAATTCACCTCCTTATCCAGGACTTTACCCAGCGCTGTGAGGTCCTGTCCTCACGCCTCGTTGAGAAGTTAACTTATTTCAGTAAATCAATGCAGACAGCATACAGATGCACCCAGATATTTACAAGTTTTAATTTGAATTTGAGAGGATTTTGGTCCATCCAGAACCAACAAAGCAACCTGAATATGTATAGAAATCTAATATATTGTCAGGATAACAAATTTTGCTGGACGATAAATTATTGCAATAAATGATAATATTGTTTTGAGACCATTGTCATGTAATATATTGTCAGAATAATGCAGGAAAAGATTCTCAAATATGAATAAACTTTAAATTCTAATCAATATTTAACACTGACATTTTAAATATCCAGAATAAATAAACAAAACAACAACAAAAATTAATTATGGAGTCTCTGTAAACAAAATTGTCTTTAAAAAGAATTACTTGAGACCAAAACACCAGACTGAAGACTGGAGCAAAACAAAGAGCAAAACAATCAATCACGCAAATTTATCATGCGATTAGTTGATTAATTGATTTATTGCTTAATGCGATAAATCAAAGCCTACACGATAAACCACAATTTTTATGGTCACTTTCATAATTACCAGAGCAGCAGAATCAAAAAGATTCTTTAAATATAACCTGACAGCACAAAGTAGGCGATAAAATATCTCAAAAAGAAACAAATTATGCCTTTAACTAAAGAAAAGCAGACAACAAAGTAAAATTTTTTTTTAAGGCTTTTGGACTCATTATCCACTAATGTAGAAACCAATGAACAGCTGAGAACCTTCCAGGATCTGGGATCAACCAACCAACCAAAATTACTCCAAAAATGGGCCAAAGACTCTAAAGGGAATAATAAAGAACCCAGAAAAGTTCTGAGGCTGAAACCAGCAACAGTCAACAAAATCTCCTCTCACGTTTTCCCAAAGTGCATTGAATTATTATTATATTTATTGAATTATTATTATATCTATCAACAGATATGGGCACACTTTTATTAATGCTCTAATAGCGGAGATAGCTTCTCGTTTAGCGTTTTTGCTAACTTTGAAAACGTTTAGCGCACTTAGCTTCCTATAAGCTAATGTTTCCAGATTCATTTTAAAGTGTTAATTTACTTGGCTGTTTTGTAAACTTTCAGTTGAATAAAATTTGACATCCGTGTTGAAGTTTTGGTTATCAAATTGTTCAAGTAATTAGATGTTTGTATTCATGCTTTTATTTTGAAGGGGGTGGAAACTGTTTATGCAGCAGTTCCACTTCCTCTACTCACATTCTCGCTCTTTTTTCCCTCAATAACGTCATTAACAAAAGAACAAAAATACAAAAATAAAATTACTATTTCATTCTATTAAAATTATGACTTTATTCTCATATTATAATTTTTTTTCTTGTATTATTATTACTCTTTATTCTCAGAGTTTGACTTTGCAATATTATTTCCTTCTTGTACTATGACTATTATTATGACTTTTTCTCATATTATTGTGACTTTATTCTCATATGAGATTTTTGCTCTCAATGTTATGACTTTTTTACTTATAATTTTTTTTTATTAGCCTAGTACTAGTAGTAGTACTCCTTTGTGATATTCAGAATTTGTGTGACATAAAAATAGGATACATTTTAAGGAGGAAACTAGTTTTTACAGGAATGTACCTCATTTTAAAACCTGCAGAAAATCTGTTGATTTTTAAACATTTCTTTAATGATGGTGTGATAAGAAAACCTGCATCTGAAGACGTTTTAGCGGCTCCATAAACCGCCCTGACTGATTCCTCTGGACGAACATGATGGAAGCTGAAAGCAGCATTTCCTCCGGAGTCATGGCCGGTTCATACTGTCCCATCTTTGCTCTCTGGCTACTCTGCCTCTTTTTTCAGGCTGCACTGAAGCCTGCAGCTGAGGACTGGCGCTCTCTCTGTGTGTGTGCTCATATATATTTATATTTTTCTATGAATGTGTGTGTTATGTAACTTCCTCTTTGCTTTGTCTCATGCGCTCGCAGCACTTTGCTGCCCTGTGCGGAGTCAGAGGTCGCTGCAGACTGAAGCTCGCTTTAATCATCTCTGTGAATTCAAGCCTCTCCTCCATCTTTATATCCAGCCTCCATCATGTCTCCATCTGATCCTCACTGTCACTTTTTTATTTCTGACAGTTTAATAGTTTAAATCAGTCTGTGTGTGTACAAGCATGTAATTACTCGCTGATATTTCCTCTGTCACGCAGGGCAGAAGATACCCGTCGGATTAAATGCATTAATGTGGATAAAAATAACAAAAATTAAGGCCCACTGTGTGTAAAAGTTGCAGGCATCGTGTGTGATGCAGCAGCCGCTCGGACCGCGTCTCACTTTAGTCATGGATGCTTTCCAACCATCAGTGAAATGAGACGTCGCTCATCCTGACAGCTGCAGATGTGGATTTCTGTGAGCGCGCAAAAGTTTTATAATCTCTTTCGCAAGTTTTGGAGGACGAGGCTTAAAGTTCAGGCTCAGATCTCACTGTGGCACCAAGACGAGGCTTTCGGGGTCAGAAAAGTCAATCAGAAAACACAACTTTGGAAAAGTATAAATAAGGGATAAACTTTTCAAAATGAGATCCACTTTTAATCAAACTGCTGCCATAACTGTGCATGCAGGATTTAGTATAAAAAAAACTGTTAGTGAAAAATGGAAGATATCAATAACTTTGTGGGAAGATCAGAAAGTCTTTATTTTATTTATCTCAAATACTTTATTGACATTTCATTTTTTAAGTTTTCTTTTTCCTAATATTAAGATATTATGTATGAAATTGTTAAGATTTAATTTAAAAATATGGGGCCTAAAATAATTCCCTGTGGAACTCCCGCTTCAATTATTTTCATCTAATACATAAAAATCTGTCTTAAATGATGTTGAAACTAATATTTTAACAGGAGATGCTGACGTTTTTAACCAGAAATGTTCATCACATTATCAAATTTAAAGTTTTTGTTTTGCTTTATATCAATCTGAAAATGAACAGAACCTTGAATGAAGTTTATAATAATAACAATAAAGTAAATAATTGGTTCTTTTTTATTTGATTATTTCACTGCTTCAGCTTTTTTTTAATCGTTAAATAACTGTAACCTGAATAAAAAACAGGTGCAAATTGTTTCCTGCATGAATTTAGTGCAATTTACTTTGTGAATCTGTTAAAAAATTAAATGAAAGAGAAGGAACTTTTCGCAGTGCTGAATTTGCTGCAGCATTTAGAATTTTGGTCAGATTTCCCCCCCCCAAGATGGTTTTATGCAAGTAACTACGCTATTTGGTTTCTAACATAAAGGCATTTTCTTTCCCATATTGAATCGTCTGTTGAGCAGCAATGAAAAACCATTTCCAACATGCAAACATCTCAACACCACCACAAGCTTTTGGCTCAATCGTCAAGCTAAAGTTGGAGCAAATTTACAGAAAACTGTAAACGTTTTAGATAAAAATCTAAAACAGTTTAAGTAAAAATGATCTGGAGGATTTTTGTCTCTCAGATGATCAGAAATCTGAGATATGAATCAGATTCTCTGTGTTTTCTCTGTCACTGAGCCTCTCTGGGTCGATTTTTATTCAGCTGCCAGCAACAGACGGCTGCTACTAATTTGAATCAGCACCGGATTACACGGCAGCCGGATCTCTGCCAGAACTCCTGCTGACTGGATACTGTCCGGTCCTCCTGGAAAGTCCAGTTAGATCTGGCTAATTGATAGGTCCAGCAGAACACAGTCATTTCATTTTAGATCTCATTGCTTTATATGTGGGGAATTTGATCTTACTTTTAGAGCCTGAAATAAATGAAAAAGTTCCACATTATGGTGAAGTTTTTGATGAAATTCTGCTGCAACTAAAGCAGATAGATTTATGACTGAAAAGTCAAATAAATCAAATAAACATCCATTTTAAAACTATGATGATCATTTTAGAAAAAATATATGCAACATTCTAATCGATTTTTTAGTCAGAAAGACTTGTTTAGAAATGATCATATGAAGATTTACCAGCTAAAACATTTTTGAGGTAACAATGATTTGTTTGAGGGAATAAGTTACAATCTACCCTGATGCATTAGAAATATCTGCATTTCATAATTAAATACCTGTTTGTGTTGTCATAAGTGACAAAATTGAACTGGAACTCCACAGAGAACCATTTTAGGCCCCCTGCTATTTTGTTTTTTTGTATTTTAGTGATTCTACGAATATGCATCCTGATGTTTTATAAACATTTACCAAAAAAAAATAATTAACATTTAATGAGAAATTGTTCACTTATTTTGTGTAAAATATTTTTATTGTTATTTAGTAGAAATCAATCAATTTGCTCGAGTGGATCAGTTAAAGAATTTAATATTTACAAACTGCACTCATGCATTGAAAATATCTGTGTCTATGATTAAAATACATGTTTTTTTTGTTGTGACAAAATTGAAACTGGAACTCCACAGGGAACCATTTTAAGATCCCTGACCTTTTCTAGCTTGTATTTTAATGAGAAATTAGAGTTCAGTTTGACATTAAAGGGATTCTTCTGTCATTTTTTTGTCAAGAGTCAGTTTTTGTTGATTGTGATTGATTTGTAAAAGCAATGAAATGTCTAAAACAGCCTACTTTTTATGGGCATTGTAGGTTTGGATTCATAACCAGGCAAAACTTTGTCTACTGTTAGGCTTAAATTGAGAGAAAAGGATATTTAATCTAGGAGTGTGTGAAGCAGCCTACATTTGGGATTATAACGAGACAAAATTTGAATATTTACCTACAAACAGCTAAAAATGAATGTACAGCAATAAGTTATAAGGTTTGGAGACTAACTCTGTGATTTCACTTGAAAGATGGCTGCTAATATCGAAGCTGCAGGACAGGTTTTCATCCTGCAGCTTCCTGTTCAGCCAAGAAGCTCAAAGGCTGTTTTCTTTATGCAAAAAGCAGCTCATACAGCTGGAAGTGGATGACTTGATGAGTAAACGGGAACGTTATATAATCCAACCGGATACAGGCAGCGAGGGGACCTGGATCGCTCCCAGAAACTCACAGAAGTGTCCCTGAAAGGTTCAGATGGAGGTGGAGGCAGCTGATGGATGATGACAGAAAGACGAAAGCTGCCGAGACGATTAAAGACAAATCAAACTGCAGGTTGACATTTTTAGACAGATGAACAGCCTGACAGGGAGATTTTACTCATTTCGTCAAATGAATGTTCATCATATACCGTCATATTCAGTCATATTCAATATAACAGAATATACGTTCCGGTTTGTCGGAATAAACATACTTTTTGAAAATAATCTTTGAGCAGGTATTGAGTCCACATTTCAGGATTTAAATGTTTTCAGCAGAAAATCATCATAATTAGCAGAAATAAAGGCTTGAAAATATCAGTTTGTGATGTTTCACTTTGTGAATATTCTGATTTATTGAATATGACCAAACTTCAGTTCAATGCCTTGATTGCAACCTATAATTTGGTTCTGATGCTTATTAAACCTTCGGCGAACCTTTATGAAACCTTCATGTTTTCCTTTTACGTTCCAGGAAAGCAACATGCTAGTTTTCTGGGAGTAACCTGTAAATCCAGGGAAAGTAATTTATTACTTTTGTTAAAATATTTTGTATGTTTCATAAATTCTCCTGAAAGATTCAGTAAAATATTGAGTAGGTATCGCATAGGTATCGTATCGTATAGATTCTGGAAAGCACTTCCTCAAGGCAACAGGAAAGTTATGAGAAAGCAGTCTTTCCATTCTGCAGGAGAACTTGAAAGTTCTGGGAAAGGAACTTGTCCTTTTCTCAAGGCAAACTGTAACCGACTCATGTTTTGGTTCAGATTCATGATCAATGAAAGTTGAATGTTGCCGCAGGCGTTCCACTTATCTTTATAGCACGATTGATTCTGACGCTTTGGCCTTGTGCTTGTAGTGATGAACAGTAAAAGATCCCATCTGGTTCGAATTTCATTTAAACAATCGAAGCTGGATTGGAACCAAAGATCTGAGTCTATCTCCACTTTTTCCTTCAAGAACAATTTGAAGAAAATCTCCTGTGTGAACGACTAAAATGTCTCTAAATGAGAGAACTTCATTTCTGACAGCAGCTAAATGCTCTATAAATATCCAAAGTGTTTTCAGGTTTTAAGACGCTTCTGTCTCAGCCCGGAGCACTTCGGGGTCTCTGAGGACAAAAGTGCAGGAAGCTCCCATCTGCTGCAGGGAAAACGCTGCGACAGCTGACGGCTTGACGCGCCTGCAGACTCCATCTGTCCTCTATAGCTTCTGACCAAAGAAACGGAAAAACAAATCCACTTCCCACCGGCCAAAGTTTGTCTTGTTCCTATAGTTACCAACTTATAGATTTGGTTTTGGTTCCAAGATGTAGCAGTGATACTTTTCTGGTGCTTTGGTGAGATTTATTAAGATTTTCATCCAATCTGAGTTTGTCTCTTTGACGTTGTTGCCGCCATCTTACTCAGGGATTCGTAGTGAGTGAAGTAAAACAACTTGCACTTAGAGAAAGTAGCAGAATAAACTAAGCATGAGATTATATGAAAAAATTTGGAGGAATCTTGGCCCACCCTGGTTTGCAGCAAATCTGTGTTTGGGCTTTGACTAGACTACTCCAACAAATACATTTTATTAGACTTTTTAAGAGGTGGACTTTCTGCTAGACAGCTGAATACATTATTTGGGGATTTAATGCAAGTTGTTGAGGTCCTGAAGCAGCAAAGCAGCCCCAGACCATCATACTGCCACCACTATGTTTGTCTGCTGGTTCAGTTGGCTCCCGCCTGTTTGCTGTTTTGTGTTTGCGGACTTTTCTGTGGACTGTAACTCCAAATTATTTGCAAAAAAAGCTGAAATTAATAGGTGCAATGCTATTTGACATGATATTAGTTGGCTTTGCCAAAGCAGCCAATCCAGGATTGCCATTTATTTTCCTTGTAGCTGATTGGCTGTAAACTCAAGAGCAGAGATATTCAGACCAGAGATGTTCGCTTAAAATTGAGCAATATTTCACCATCTTTCCGTTTATAGGTTGACTTTCTTTGGATTTTTTGTCAACTGAAATTTAATTAAAAACTCTGTTGGATATATTTTTCCCTTATGAAACAAAATCATCATTTTAAAACTAATATATATGGTGGCAATTTTTTTCACATCAGGCGTTAAGTGGAAGAAAAAGGATAATTTTTTAAAAAACAGTTTAAAGCCATAAATGCATAAAATTGACTCAGTACAGAATTTAAAACATGCAAAATGTATGCAATGTTCTTCCAAAGAAGCAAAAAAAAATGGATTTAAATTAGCAAAACTGTCAGTATGAAACAAATCTTAACATATAGATTTTACCTCTACTCAATTTCTAAGTTTTTATTCTTTAATAAATTAAACTACAGCCTATTTAAAGTGTCCAGTTCAGATACAGGAATGTCTGAAGTAAACAAAATAAAAGGCAGTTTTTTCATATTTAGATGGAGAATTAGGAGTTTTTGTTTGTTTGATCTGAAATCGTTAAACCATTTCATGGGATTTGTCTCTTGGGTTATAACATTAATAAGTATGAATTAAACTATTCATATCTTGACCCGCAGATTTTCTGAAATCTTTTATTTGTTCATACTACTAATGAAATGTGGGTTCAATCAGACTTGTCTGTGAACGGTTTACAACGCCAAAGTGAGTCGCAGAAGAAGAACGTAGACGTCACACAGCAACACACTGTTTATGAAGAACGGCCGCCGCCATTTTAAAGTGATTCAGCAATAGGAGCCGACAGTATCAGATCATTAGACAAAGAAAACTTTGTTTATGTTTGGGTTTACCTCGTCTGTCTTCTTCTGGTGCAGAATTACGACGCATGTTGGATAAAATGCGACTTGACGATCCAGACAGCAGACGCTTTTGAAAACTAGTTTAGTCCCATATGTGGAAGTGGGACAAGTCAGTATTTATTTTCATTTCTTTTGAGGATCTCATGACCCCACATTTGTTATTTAACGTCCCAAAGTGAGGTCTCGACCCCCACTTTGGGAACCACTGAGCTAAAAGAGATTAACTTTTACTCCAGTTTTCTTCCTGTACTTATCCACTAATTAACTCTACCCAGCTTTCCTGTCACTGATCATCCCCACATTATGATGCTGCCAACACCATGCTGCACCACAGAAAGGATGGAGCGTCTAATTAGAGTTCCTTCTTCACATTTATTGTCTGCTAAATGAAGATTTACATTTAGTAAACAACTAAAACCTCTCTGTTAATAATCCATTGTGTTTATAAAAGTTTAAAAACTTTTAACTACTTAGATTGAAGTTGTTTAATTTTAATTTTGTGGTATTTGAGTAAATGAAACCACTGTTTAAGAAAAATGTGGTTATTTTAACTTAAATTGTAAGAATTAAATGTTTCTTATTGATTTGTTATGTACTTAGTTTCAGTAAATCAAAAGAAATGTGTTTTTTCATAAAAACAGAGAAAAAGGTCCTCATGGGTTTGTTTAGAGGGCCAACAATGTTCATTTTGAGCGTGAATAAGAAGATTTCTGTTTAGCACTAACCTGGTTTCAGAGTTGATTTCTCCACATCCTTTCTGCTCTGTCGTCTCTTCTTGGCTCCTGCTCTTTGTTTTCTGTCCATTTTTTCCTCCCTCGCAAATAAAAAGTTCTTTAATTTAAACAAATCGGACACAAACAACAAGGCTGAGGTCCACTCTCTGTTAGAAAAAAAATATTTCAGCTCTTCCATAAAACCTGAGTGTCTGCATCTCAAAAATAGACTTTTATCCTTCCAAAAAAAGAGAAGAAATTAACACCAAATCCAAAAATCTCCAGCTTGATGTGGGGAATATATACACATCTGCTTGATGTAAACATCATGACTAAGTGTAGGAAGTAATAAAGTATTTTCCCCATCTCTCTTCCTACATTATGTACACAGAGTGTGGTTAATCCTCCGCCATGTCCAGTAATTATCCCGAGTCCTGATTGTCCCTGATTATCCTCTGCTGAGGCCTGATGTCCCATTTCCCACTAATTCATCCTGCAGCCCGCAGAGTTCATGTTTTCCTGCAGGTTTAAAGGGCCGCTCTGCTGCATGCTTGCACTGATGGATGTGGGAGGAAAGTTTTAGTCAGAACCGAGTTCATGAGTCAGAAGGAGCCCGAACCCGGCGGGGCTACAGGTCCGTCTCCCGCGTGTCTAGACAAAACGCGTAAAGGGATTTCTTGAAGTCCATGCTGCTGTTGGCTTTAATGTTCGCCTTCTCCACCGAAGCGCCGTCGGACTCGTTCTTCTCCACGTCCTGAGACTTCACCGACGTTCTGCTGCCTTTGCGCTTCACCTCTGGGCTCTCCGGCCCCCCGCTGGGGTCGTCCTTCAGGCTGGACTGGTCCTGGTCCGTCTCCCGGTGGTAGAAGTAGTTGAAGTTGGAGACAATGACCGGAACCGGCAGCGCGATTGTCAGGACGCCGGCGATGGCGCACAGGGAGCCCACGATCTTCCCCCCGACCGTCACCGGCCGCATGTCGCCATAGCCCACCGTTGTCATGGTGACCACGGCCCACCAGAAGGCGTCCGGGATGCTGGAGAAATGGGACTCCGGTTCGTCGGCCTCCGCAAAGTACACGGCGCTGGAGAAGAGGATGACCCCGATGAAGAGGAAGAAGATGAGCAGACCCAGCTCCCGCATGCTGGCCTTCAGGGTTTGACCCAGGATCTGCAGCCCCTTGGAGTGTCGCGAGAGCTTGAAGATCCGGAAGACCCGGACCAGGCGGATGACCCTCAGGATGGCCAGCGACATGGCCTGCTGGCCGTTCTGGTGCTCCTGGCCCTGCTGCTCCGCCAGCTCCGTGCCCACCGTGATAAAGTAAGGCATGATGGACATGATGTCGATGATGTTCATGATGGTCTTGGAGAACTCGGACTTGCTCGGGCAGGCGAAGAAGCGCACGATCAGCTCGAAGGTGAACCAGATGACGCAGGTGGTCTCGATGATGAAGAAGGGGTCGGTGAAGGTGAGGGACGGCCGGGGCGCGGTGCTGTTGTCCAGCCGGCTGCTGACCGCTAGCTCCCGCTCGTCCCGGAACTCCGGCAGCGTCTCCAGGCAGAAGGTGATGATGGAGATGGTGATAACGATCACGGACACGATGGCGATGCCCCGCGCCGGGCTGGAGCTCTCCGGGTACTCGAAGATGAGCCAGACCTGCTTCTGGAACTCGTTCTGGGGCAGCGGCTTCTCCTCCTCCTTGATGAACCCTTCATCCTCTCGGAACCGCTCCATGGCCTCTTCTCCCAGCTGGTAGAACCGGATCTCATCCGCGAACACATCGATGGAGACGTTCACGGGTCTGCGGATCTTCCCCCCGGACTGGTAGAAGTAGAGGATCCCGTCGAAGCTGGGTCTGTTGCGGTCGAAGAAATACTCGTTCCGGAGCGGGTCGAAGTACTTGATCCTCTTGGCCGGGTCTCCCAGTAAAGTGTCCGGGAACTGGTTGAGGGTGCCCAGTTGGGTTTCATACCGAAGCCCGGCGATGTTGATGAGGACCCTCTCGTTGCTCTCGGTGTCCATGTCCATGTCCAGCATGTCCTCGTCGAACAGGTGGGGACTGTGGTCCGCGCGTAAAAGCGCATCCATGGCGTTCTCGCTGCAGCTCAGAGTGTTGTTCATGTCGTTGATCTTCCAGGGGCTGCGCTGCTGCTGCTGCTGCTGCTGCGGCTGCTGCTGCTGGGGACTCCCCCGGGTGTTCAGCTCCTTACCGAACTCCTCTCCCAGTCCACTTTGAACAAACCCCGGCTGAGGGACCTCCAGTGCGTTCCGGCAGCTCTCTTCGGCATTGCCGCCGCCGCCTCCTCCTCCGCCGCCGCCGCTCCCCTTAGCGCCGCCGTTCTCAAAACTCACCAAGGCTATCTCCATTCCGCTGCCATCAACGGTTAACGGGGAAAAACAGCGGGGACTTGTTGAGCGGCGGGGCGGACATCCTCCCGGTGAGCCGGTGATGGAGACGGAGCTGCGCTCTGAATCACAGCCGCGGCTCCGCTTCGCAGGCAGGCATGTGTTGCTGCTGCCGCTCCAAGAAGCGCAGAAGAAAGTCAACTCTAAACCCAGAGTAGGAAGAAGAAGACCCGGATGAGACAGTTGGCTAGATAAATGTTCCTGGGCGGTTTAAGCGCTCAGCCGCCGCTGAAAATCCCTCTCTCTCTGTTTCTCTCTATTTCTCTCTCTCTCTCTCTCTCTCTCTCTCTCTCTCTCTCTCTCTCTCTCTCTCTCTCTCTCTCTCTCTCTCTCTCTCT